>MU741648.1:57003-92195 GCA_026770625.1 Nicotiana glauca
AACTTAGAGTTCCAAGTTCAAAAGTTAAGGACATGTAGTCCTGAAGTCCTAAACTTAGAGTTTCAAGTTCAAAAGTTAAGGACATGTAGTCCTGAAGTCTTGAAGTTAAGGACATGAGCATAAGGGTATTTTTGTCCGGTCAGTTAAAGTTTATTAAACCAGTGGCTAAAAACTAAAGACATTTAAAACGCTGGCTTTAAAATAAAGACATGAGCCGTTTGTGGCTATCTGTGCACATCCCCCTAAAATACATTATCAAAAGATATGGTGCAGTGGATTGGACGGGATTGTTCCTCCCCTAATCAGAGATTTCGAGTTCGAGCCTTGAGTATGGAAAAATTCTTGGTAGGTAGCGTTTCCCGCGAATGGAGTCCTACGTGACGCAAATCCGAATATAATCGGGCTCCAATACGGATACTCTAAACTAGGGTGGGAAACAAAAAAAGTAAAATATAATGTACAAAGTAAATATAAATACATGACGTCAATACAGCAACAACTTAGCCTTTAATAAACTATTCTACTTCTCCCAGACTCCCACAAAGTAAATAATCTTAAGCTAGAAAATGCAGACGGTGGTAGCCATGGATTACGGAAACGGCAAACACCAGCTCCATGTTCTTTTCCTTCCTTACTTATCCCCCGGCCATATCATTCCGTTAGTTAACGCCGCTAGGCTATTCGCCTCGCGCGGCGTTAAAGCCACAATCCTCACAACCCCTCAAAACGCTTTACTTGTCAAATCTTCCATTAACGACGACGTTTTAATTTCCGGCCATTCAATTTCAATCCAAACTCTCCCTTTCCCTTCTGCTGAAATTGGCTTACCTGAAGGTATTGAGAATTACAGCTCTGCCACTTCAGAGGAAATGCACGGCAAAGTATTTTACGCCATTTGTCTTTTACAAAAACCAATGGAAGACAAAATTCGTGAAATCCGTCCTGATTGTATCTTTTCTGATATGTATTTCCCTTGGACCGTCGATATAGCCAAGGAGCTGAGCATTCCTCGGCTCTTGTTCAACCAATCCAGCTACATTTACAATAGCATTTTGCAAAATCTTTTGCTTTACAAACCTCACAAGGAACAGTTGAAACTGGAACCAAATTCCCAGAAAAGTAGTAGTTTTCTGGTTCCTGGTTTACCGGATAAAATTGAGTTGAAGCTATCCCAACTTACAGATGATTTGACAAAGCTCGCCGATGAGAGGAATGTTTGGGACGACGTGCTTGACCAAACCCGAGATTCCGAGGACCGTAGCTACGGTATTGTACACGACACTTTTTACGAGCTCGAACCTGATTATGCTGATTATTATCAGAAGATTAAGAAAACCAAATGTTGGCATATTGGTCCTATCTCTTATTTTTCTTCCAAAATGCGAAGAAACGAACTGATAACCGACAATAATAGTGTCGCCAACAACGACGTTGGAGAGTGGTTGAACGAACAGAAGCCTAATTCGGTTCTTTACGTCTGTTTTGGTACCTTGACTAAATTCCCAGACGACCAAATCAATGAAATTGCCGGAGCTCTAGAAGGTTCAAATGTCCCTTTCATTTGGGTCGTGAGAAAGCAGACATTGTTGCCGGAGGGTTTCGAGGAAAAGACGGCGGCGAACAAAAACGGTTTGATAATTAGAGGGTGGGCCCCGCAGTTGACCATCTTAGACCATTCAGCCACCGGAGGGTTCATGACTCACTGCGGTTGGAACTCCGTTCTTGAAGCCATAACCGCCGGAGTTCCACTGCTGACGTGGCCACTTTTCGCCGAGCAATTCTACAACGAGAAGCTAGTGGAGGTTGTCGGGTTGGGAGTTAAAGTGGGGACAGAAATTTGGAGCACCAGTCTTGAGGTTTCGAGCCCAGTGTTAGGTAGTGAAAAGATTAAAGAAGCAATAGAGAGATTAATGAATGGTTCAGAGGAAAGTAAGAAAATTAGGGAGAAAGCAATGGCGATGGAAAAGATGGCTAAAAATGCAATTGAAGAAGGTGGATCTTCTTGGAACAGTCTCACTGCGTTAATTGATGATATCAAGAATTTTAATTTGTCATCTACTACGGCTTAATTGATCTTACTCATTTTGGTTATTTTCCTAAGATGTAACTTTTGTTGTTAAAATAATGGCAGCATTTAAGTTTAATATTCGCATTAAAATTTGCATTTTTGGTCCTTTAATGCTAAGAATCACAAATAGAGTAATAAAGTGACATAATCAGTTAAGACAAAAAAAATGAATTTCAGGAAAAAAAAAAAAAGAGCACAAAAATAAAGTGATGGACTAACGCATGTTGAGGTTCAATACTGAGAGCAAATTTTTTGATTTGGCTGTTATTACAAACAAGATGAGAAATAAACGTACATAACATAATAATTTAAGTTTTGAGCATTGACAGTTCAAAAATATTTACTCCTTCTAATCAATTTAAACGATAATTATAGTTCATTCTATTAAGTAGCAGTTACTGGTGATTTAATATGTGGAATTACACACACAAAAAACATGAATGATTTTATGATCATGTAGTTTCAAAGAGTATTGTAAAATAAATTTATTATGTTGTCGATATATATTACTTAATTACTATATAAAAAGGATAAAATTTAACTTGAAGAGTGAAGCAAATATACTAGTTAATAAGGGAAGAAAACAATCATAATTTATTAATTTATTGCATAAAATAACCTCAATCAAGTAACAAAAAAATATATTATATCATTTTTCTTTATACTAGTTATTAATATAAATTATATAGTATATAATAATAATAATAATAATAATAATAATAATAATAATAATTTAAAATAAATTAGCGGCCTTCAAAATTTAGGGCCTAAGGCAATGACCTTACTTTTCAAAGCCTTAGAGGCGCCCCTGACTTGAGCTGTTTTTGGGTCATCACTTATTTTTAAATAAAATTTTGCGTTTTGAGGCCTTAAAAATCTCTTTTAGCATCACCTCGAATTACGTGCACAGTCCGGGCGCGTAGCCGGAAAGCCTATATGTGAAAATCTGTAAAAAAAAATAATAAATTCTTCCTTTAAAATGAATTTAAGTTGACTTCGGTCAATATTTTTAGTAAACGGACCCAGATCCGTATTCCGACGATCCCGGAAGGTCCGTAGAAAAATATGGGACTTAAGCTATGCCCCGAGGTCCCAAACCCGAGAAATGAATTTTTGAAAGGAATTATTTTCTGAAAAATATAAAGGTTTTTGAAGGTAAAATGTTATGTGAAACCTGTGGTTTCGGGCCCGTATTATAGTTTCGGATCCCGTTACAGGTTCAATATGATTTATATATATTGTAGGTAAAGTTTGATAAGAAATAGAGTTCATTTATCGTGATTCGGACCTTAAATGCAAAACTTGATGTTTAAAGAAGTTTTGAGAAATTTCATTGATCTTGAGGTTTAATTCGATGTTCATGATGTTATTTTGGTAATTTGATTACCCAAATAAGTCCGTAGGATGCTTTTGAGGTAGTGTGCATGATTACTTTGGAGCCCCGAGGGCTCGGGTGAGTTTTGGATAGGCCACGGGATGCATTTCGAACTTAGAAAAATTGCAGATTTCTCAGCTGGTGTATCGGGTCTGCAGGCTTCGCAAATGTGAAGCCAGGCTCGCAAATGCGAGCTTGCAAATGCGACAAACCATCGCAAATGCGAAAGAAGTGGACTGGCAGCCTGAGTCGCAAATGCGACTTCGCATTCGCGAACAGCCTCTCGCAATGCGATGATGGCTGGAAGACCGATGTATCGCAAATGCGGAAGTCCCAAAATTCCTGAAGGGTTAGCAAATGCGAGCCCTATTTCGCAATTCCCAAGCTAGCAGAGGTCGGGGTTTGCAATTGCGAACCCCTGTTCGCATTTTCCATATCTGCAACCTGCAACTTTTTATACTTCGCCGAAAATCAACCCTTTTTCACATCTTTTCAAAACACAAACTTCCTAGGGTGATTTTCCAAGAACAACTCTTTTTCCAAATCGATTGTAAGTTAATTTTAACTCGTTTTCTTCAATCATTAACATCTTTTAACATGATTTCAACTCAAAATCAATGATTTTCATGGGAAAAATTGGGTATTTTGGGTAGAACCTAGGTTTTTCAACAAAAAAAAAATAGGAATTTGGACCTCGATTTGAGGTCCGATTTCAAAACTAATTATATATTTGAGTTCATGGGTGAACAAGTAGACGGGTTTTGGTTCGAACCTCGGGTTTTGACCATATGGACTCGGGGCTAATTTTTGACTTTTTGGGAAAAGCTTTAGAAAACTTACTTCCATGCATTAGAAATTGTTTATCTAGCATTCATTGATGTAATTAAGTAACTTGTGACTAGATACGAGCGAATTGGTGGTGGAATCACGAGGTAATTCTATAGTTGAGGATTGAACTGTGTTCATGGCATTGAGGTAAGTGTTTGGTCTAACCTTAGCTTGAGGGATTAGGATTTGTATCCTATTTGCTACTTGTTACTTGTTGAGTACGATGTACAGGCATGTGGACGAGTATCTATACGTTGGTGTCGAGCATGACCGTAAGTCTTGAATTGTAATTCATTGTGTTTTTAATAATACTACGAATGCCTAAGTTGTTGACTCTCTATGTTGAGCAAGGTTTATAATTATTCCCGTGGGGATTACTTATGGTTAAGCATTGGTGTTAATTGAGATAGTAGATATTGGAACAAGTTTGGTTATCGCAGATTTTCCCTTGCCGGGATGTATTTACTTATACTGGCGACTCCCTTGTCGGGATAGTGTAGTTCGTTATTGATCCCTTACCGGGACTCTTGTTATGGTTGTTGTTGATTGTATATGTGGATCGTGTTACACGTCACAACAATAAAATATTTGGGTCGGGCTGCATGCCACAACAATAATATATTTGGATGGGTTGCACGCCACAACAATGATATGATTGGATCAGGTTGCATGCCGCAACAATGATATATTTGGATCGAATTGCACGTTGCAACAGTGATAAATGATATGGATCGGGTTACGCGCCGCAACAGTGTGGTTATGTATGTGGGATCGGGTTGCGCGTCGCAACAATTGTTGATACAAAGTGTTTATGGATTGGATGCAAGTTTATTATTGTAGACAGGTCAAATAGTTCAGTTAGTTGGCTTGCCTAGCTTTACTAGTAGGCGCCATTACGACTCCCGAGGGTAAAAAATTCGGATCGTGACATGAGCTAACCCATGACATGACCGTTGATAGGAGAGTGTAGAGGTTGAGAATTAGGGTAGAAGGTTAGTAGGTAGTCCAGCGTCTCCCTTTGTCTTTGCTTAGTTCAATACTACTATTAGTATTAGGCATAGCTTCAAAATGGGCTTGGCTCGTGAGGCCAGCCCAACCCAGCCCGCTACTTGGGTAGAACTGGATTTGAATTTTTTTAGCCCATTTAAAACTGAGGCTCATAAGTCTGGCCCAAGTCAACCCGCTGGCCGTTGAGGCTTGATCGAAGCTGGGCCTGAGCCGGCCCGTGGGCTAAAAATTAATTATATTCAAATTTAAATTTTTAAAAACAATAAAAACTAAAAAAAAATATTAACTATAATCTCCGTTTTCCAATCTTAGATTGCTCATTTACCCTTCCATATCTACTAGAATTTATATTTTTTGATATGCATGTAGTATGACAAGATTAGTTTTCTTTTGCTTAATTAACAACGAACGAGGAAAGTTTTAAGTGGCCAATAATATTTTTGTCAAAAGAAAATATTATTTTAAGTGGTCAATGATCAGTTTACTTATTTTAATATATCATTAATTATTAAATTGCTCTTCAATATAGAAAAAGGTCAAGTTTTAATACCCAAATTTTTTTTGACAATATTAGCAAATATCATGAATTTTAAAAAATTCATGGACTATAATAATAAAATCGACAAATTGTTAAACCTAAATTGAAAAACATTAACATATAAACTTATTGAAGCAATTCATGAACCTAAGGAAAGTGAAAGAAAAGTACTAAAAAATATTCATGTACGTTAAAAAAAGAATAGCTAGAGATATAGAGAATTTGCATTTCAATTACGAGATTCCTTTTATAATATCAAGATTCTTGTACACTCTAAATAAACATAAGTCGTTTATATGATCAAGATATTATATCACGAAAAAATATCTAAAGATTTGGAGAAATATTTTTTTCTAAAAAAATTGAAGGACCAGTCCGCCCTAGCTCGCGACCTTCTTAGGGCTCGGCTGGTCATTTTAAGGCCCATATAGATGGAGGGCCAGCCCGCCCTAGCCCACCAAATTTAAAAGCCCGCGAGGCTTGGGCTGGGCTGGGCTAGCCCGTTTTGACAGCTCTAGTATTAGGATGGTATCATTTTTATCCTTAGATTGCTATTTCTACATATCTTGTGTTTTTTTACTTGCTATCAATATTTCTTTCATCCTTTTCTTTGCTATCTTGGTTTTAGTTTTCTAAATATCTTGTATTGTTATTACTTGCTATCGGTATTTCTTTTATTTTTTTCTTTAGCTGATGGTCTATCGGAAATAAATTCTCTGTCCTTTCAGGATACGGGTAAGATTGCACACTTCCTACCCTCCCCAGACCTTATTTGTATAAATACATTTTATTATTGATATTGTTATTGTTGTTATTGTTGTTGTTATTGTTGCTGCTGTTTCTGTGTGTATGGTTGCTATAGCACGAACACCATGGTCACTCATCTTTTATTTCAGTGCATTAAAGTTACTAAAATATCTTTATAACAAAAAAATTGCTAATCAACTATGTCTAAGTAATACAAAAAGTCATTATACTATTTTAACAAAAAGTCATCAAACTTTGCCTAATATTCACATTTATAGTCCGTTTGGCCAAGTTGGAAAAATCAGCTTATTTTAATAAGTACTTTTTTCAAGAGCAATTTTGATAAGAAGCAATTTGTATTTGGCTAATTAATTTGAAAAGTATTTTTAAGCAGCAATTTGTGTTTGACCAAGCTTTAAATAGTGGTTCTAAGTATATTTTTCTAAAAAGCATTTCTCGAAAAAGTATTTTTGGAAAGAAACTACTTTTTCTATTTTTCCAAAACTGCTTCTGCTTCAACTCAAAAGTATTTTTTTTTTCTTAAAGTTTGGACAACCACTTCAACTTAGTAAAAAAAAAAAAAAAAGGCTTGAAGATTCTTGGCCAAATAGACTATTAGTCACTATGCATTTTTTTTGGTAACCGAAATTTTTTCAACTTTCCTAGATATCATAACTAATGTCTCTTTTATTTCCTCCTAATGACTTTACGTGATACTAAGGTAAAGTCCAGTGAGTTATTGTGTTAAAGAAAATTAGTTAGTAACTTTTTGATAATCAAGTAAAGTTAAATGACTTTTTCTTTAAAAAAATAGTTTACTAATTTTGGTTAATAAAGTAAAAGTTGAATAATAATGTATGAATTAACACGGTAATTGTCGAAAAATGAAGGTTAAATAAACATTAAATAACATTAATTGGGCGACCAAAACACGATGTCCTTCCTTCAATACATGATGTTCTTCGTAGGGACCATGCTTTAATATCTCCAGAATGTCCTACGTCTGTATGCTTCAACCGGAAATGGAGTGATTCTCGATGTTAGTTACCCCTACTTCCTTCATTCATCAGATGCACCTGAAATGAGTTTAGTCATTGCAGTCTTTGATGGAAGAGGGTACCAAAGATGGAAGAGATCTGTGTTGGTAGCCCTTTCAGCAAAAAGCAAACTGGGCTTCATCAATGGTACATGTTTAGCTCTTGCGATTGCTTCTAATGATTATCAACCATGGTGCAGATGCAATGACATGGTAACATCATGGCTGCTGAACTCATTGTCTAAGGACATTGGAGACAGTGTGACATACTCCAAGACAACAAGAGAACTTTGGACTGGACTGGAGCACAAATTTGGGCAGTCTAATGGAGAAAAATTATATTGTCTGCAAAAAGAGTTAGCTGGTTTAGTTCAAGGTACAAGTGATATAGCAACCTATTTCACAAAGCTTAAACGCCTATGGGATGAGTTGAATTCTCTCAACTCCAATATAAAGTGCACCTGTACTTGTATCTGTGAGGGTAAGAAAGTAGTGGAAAAATCACAAGAGGATCAGAGACTCATTTAATTTTTAATGGGTTTAAATAAGGCCTATGGTCAAGCTAGGGGAACCATACTCATGAACCCAATACCCAACATAAACCATGCCTACTCCTTGATTTTATAGGATGAGAATTAGAAAGAGTTGTATGTTAACCCTCTTATCTAAACTGATGCTTCATCCTTCATGGTAGGAAATCAGAATAATTTTCAAAGTCAAGAAAACTTCTCACAAATAAATGGGAAGCAGAAACTTCTTGGGCAGTTTCAAAAGCATGTTAATGGTTTTCAAAAATCTTGAAATCCAACACAAAGGACATCAGTTTCCAAGGGAAGGAAAGGAAAATTCAATCCTAATGTTTCTTTTTTTACCTATTGCAAGAAAATAGGTCACTCAGTAGCAGATTGACATAGAATCATAGGGTTTCTAGATGGGTTTGAATTCACAAATGGAAAACAAGGTCAAGAACCTATTAGAAGTAATGGAGCTTTCTCAGGTGACCAAGGAGATGATCAGGCCAGTAGTTATAATGAAGTTATACCTTTCAAAGGAACAATTCTCACAGTTGGTACTGTTAGAAATTTACCGTCTCTTTTAGAGACTTCTAGTTTGTTCCATATTTAAGGTAATAAATTATTTACCTTATCTTACAAAGAAAATAATATATCAGATAATATTTTATAGTTATGCATATATGGTAGTTTCTTTGATGGAAAAAAATAATTTTATTAGGAGTCCCTAGAGCAGTTATAATTTATGGTGAAGTCCCTAAGGCTAAAGTATTTGCCTAAGAGTCCGTAACCTACCTATAAATAAGCTTGTGACTCCATCAGTCTGGTATCCTACGATAGGCATAGGCTAGAAAGCTTCTAGGTTCCTATCAAAGATTTACAAGGCGATTCTATAACACTTGAACAACTATGGCTGAAGGTACGTTCCTTAATTAATTTTCGCTGCGACGACTTTATGTATGTGATTAAATTTCACATCATGGTATCAGAGCCTAACTTTTAGCTATGTTGTTCAGTATCTGTTGATGGTAATTATGGATATAATTTATCATGTTTCGATAACAAACATTTGTAACATAGAGTTAGAACCCCATTCGACAAATTAAACTTCAACTTTCGAGTTTCGAGTGTTGTGAGTTCGAGTCTCCCCAAGAGCAAGGTGGGAAGTTCTTGGAGGGAAGGATGTCGGGGGTCTATTTAGAAACAGCCTCTCTACCTCAGGGTAGGTGTAAAGTCTGCGTACACACTACCCTCCCCAGACCCCACTAAGTGGGATTATACTGGGTTGTTGTTGTTGTTGTTGTTGTTTCGAGTTTCGAGTGTTTCTTGTTATTGTTTAATGTGTGAGCATTATGTGTTTCTATAGAGATGCTTTAATTTCATGTTTTAAGAGTAAGAGAATACTCTTTATCTGTTCTGATGATTCAAAACAGATCAAGATAATTGTCACGACCCAAAATTAAACTAGTCGTGATGACACCTAACCAACCAGCTAGGTAAGCCAATTAACAATTATCCAATTTCAATAAAATTTAATAAGACAATTAAGTAATAAAATATCTAAATCATATACGTTACCAAGGAATAGTAGTACAAATTATGAGCTTCTAAGATAAGAATTTACAAAGCTGGTATAAAATAAATACATCATATGTTTGAAAAGTACATAAACAGATTTTTATATTCTAAGGCTACCATGAACATGAGGCAGCTACAACCGAAATGCAGGTACATCTTCAAATCCATCTCCCATCAAACATAACAACATCAACAGCCAACATCTGCGCGTAAGGTGCAGAAGTATAGTATGAGTACAACCGACCCCATGTACTCAATAAGTAACAAACCTAACCTTAGGTTGAGAGTAGTGACAGGCTGGAACAAAGGTCAGGTCCAACACCAATAGCCAATAACAATTCGTAGCAACGTAAATCAAGTAATAAAGAAGTAACTCAGAGATAAAATGCTCAGCCTTTTCATAGTTTCCCGAAAAAATAGTTTCGCTTTTCAAGTATATCAGTGAAAACCCAAATCCTTTATCGAAATCGTCGAAAATACGAGTAAGTTTGAAAACTGTAATTCTTCTCAAGAATCCCTTCAACAATAAATAAGATGTTTCATTTTCTTTTCAAATAGCAAGTGTAAAATACCTCTCTATGCCCATATGTCAATATGTGTGAGAAGTCATGAATGACGTGATATCGTACAGCATGAGAAAAATGCATATCTATGCTTTTATGTCATGTGTGCATGCCAATGTAATGTATCTCGGAGATGAACTCATGTACTCACACTCTCATATTACTCAGTCTCACTGTTTCACACTTCCCACTCATCATGCTCAACCACTCAGTATTGTACATCGCCAATCCGCCCCAGGGAAGATCCATCCCGTAATATATACATCAACTGACCATCAGTCATTCAGTACTAAGTAGGTCCAAATCTAGCCCGTGGGGAAGATCCATCCTTTAATATAATCAACCGTGCTCGCTAGGTGTGTGTGTAGACTCCGGAGGGGCTTCTTTAGCCCAAGCGCTATAATAAATCAGAATAACTATTACAGTGTGCAGCCCGATCCCATATATGTAATCAATAAAATATGTTGCGGCATCCATCTCGATCACATAATATCAGTCACGCTCAGGCTCTCGGCCTCACTCAGTCATCAATCTTTCCAATCTCTCAGGCTCACAATGCCACGAAACTAGCCCAAAATAAGGATATGATATGCCAATAAATGGTAACAGAGACTGAGATATGATATGCATATGAATGCGTATGACTGAGTATATACAACAATGAAAGCATATAACTCAACAACAGAAATGACCTCAGTAGGTCCCAACAGGATAAGCATGTAGCCTAGACATGGTTTTTAACATAGATCACAACTCAATAGCTCAAGTACATAGAAATTTCATGATTACCGGTAAGATCGGGTAACTACACAGTACCATAAAAATAACGGAGTCACAATTCACACGGTGCACGCCCACACGCCCGTCACATAGCGTGTGCGTTTCCTCAACATAGCACGTAATTCGGGGTTTCATACCCTTGGCACCAAGTTTAGAAGAGTTACTGAACTGGAACAAGCCAAATCCAATACCCAGCAAGCCAGACGATACTCCAAAAATGGCACATCGCGCGTACCAACCTCCGAACAACTTATAAACTAGCCAAAGGCAACTTTAATACATCAAATAATGCAAAAGGAAACAAACCCAATCGATAAAGTTTGAATCTTTAATCAAAATCTCAAAATCGACCAAAAACTCAAATCCGGGCCCGGCCTCGGAACCCGATAAAACTCACAAAATCCAATAAACCATTCAATTACGAGTTCAACCATACTAGTTTTACTCAAATACCACTCCGAATCGATGTTCAAAACTCAAAAATTCACTTTATGATATTTTAGACAAAACCCCCAAATTTCACTTTGAAATCATCAATCAAATACTATAAACGAAGATGGATTCACGAAATATAACAAAAATGGAGTATAGAACACTTACCTCAATCCATATGGTGAAAATCGCTTTAAAAAATTGTCTAAATCTGAGCTCCCCAACTCAAAATATGACCAAATGAACAAACCTTTGATATTAAATATATTTTCCCAGCTATTCTGCTTTCTTTCATGTGCCAAATGATCTCGAAACTCACTTTTGATGCCGTTAATGGATTCTTTGTGAAGTTCTAGTCAAGTTAGGCTCTTGAATCACTCCATTTGACCTTATATTAAAGGAGATAAGTTTGTTTCAATATTTGATAATAGTGTAGAAATTTAAATACATAGTCAGTGGCAATTTCGTAATTAATCTAAAAAAAATCTGGCAATCCAATTCTTAGAAAAATGGCCATAAAATCCTCATATGATGTCCAAATATGATATATTCTTTTTTCTATGGCTCCGTAATTACGATACAGATCTAATGCTTCAATAAAAAGAAATCGGAACTCATTTGATCAATGTGGTACCATTTATGCTTCAAGAAACGACGTCAAAACATAAGAAAAATGAGCACAACATAACCCAAACCTATTCGAAACTCACCCGATCCCCTCGGGATCCCGTACGAATGTACCAACAAGTCCCATAACATAACACAGACCTACCCGAGGCCTCAAATCACGCACAACAACATCGAAACGATGAAACGCACCTCAAATCAAACTTAATGAACTTTCGACTTCCAAAAACTCATGCCGAAACATACCAAATCAACTCGGAATGAACTCAAATTTTGCACAAAAGTCCTAATATATCATACGAAACTACTCATGAAGTGCAAGTTCTCCAAACAACCGGTTGGGTCATTACATTCTCCCCCACTTAAACATATATTCATCCTCGAACGTGCCAAGAGTTGTTCCTAAGCCGTCAAACCGCCGTGTAACCTTACCATGCACATACCCGGGGGTGATCCCACGACACCCTATTTAAACTAGGTCCGACAACACCATACAACTAAATATCATTACTCCATTCTTAGTCCGTAAACCACAATATCCAATTTCCAACATCTGGAATTACTACAAGGCCCGAACTTCGCATATACACATTGTATAAGTCTGAACAAGTTGTGTCAAGCCATAACCATGACCCAAGGCACAATCACAGGATATACCACACTACTCAGATACCCATAGTGATAACTTTCGTCCTTAATAGCTCCTTGATAACCAACTCGACACTCTTAATGAACCTCATATCAACTAAAATCTTGTTATGAACCTTTTGTACATTGCCAATGATGAAAGAAACATGCAGAAACTCGTAACCACTTATTAGACCAACAAGTCATGGAACTCTCCCTCCTTAAAAAAGAACTATGGCCAATTTCTATGCTGACTTCCGATATTATCCTCCATACATGCTGTAATCAAATCTGATAGTATCCATTCTAGGTCCAATGACCTCATCTCATCCAACACAACCACTTTAGTGACATGCCACATCAATACAATTTAAAGCCACAATACGTGCAATCTGTGCACCAATAAGCAACATTCCAAATGTACTCAATCATGGAAAATGACTCAAGCGAGAGAACCATCCCGCAAGTTCAACAAGTACCACACAATGCAATGCTATCTAACACAAAAGACCATATCTCAACATAACTTTGCTGCAATATGCGACCCCCTCCAAACATTGGTCCATAGGAAATATTTTAAGCCACTCTACTCAAAATCAATAACCACGCGCAATTCGACATCAAGTACCCAAGGTGAATGACCATAACCACGGAGAAGCAAATGACACAATGACACACAAACCCGAAAGAACATAACAAATGCTCAATCAATCATGCATCACCCAAATACCTATCTTGCTCAAATCCTGATATAAGGCTCCAATAGAACCGCACCTAGTGTGCATATAACCAACGAATTACACCGCTCGTAGCATAGATGAGTAATACATAGAACATACCAAAACACGAATAGGCTTAACTCTACCCGAATGGCACATCCCTCAACAATAGCAATATGGAGTCAACCAATCCAACCCGGTGTAGAACACACATCCTCATTGGGCCTACCAATGGACCCCAAATCAACTCTGGTCACCCACAAATAGATACATAGCCCTCCAAAAGTCCACAATGACTGAACCATAAAGAATACTATTATCTGGCTAGCTTTGGCCACATCTTCACAGTCCACGACCACGAAACAATCTGTTTCTGAGAACTTCCGGTCTCCAAATTCGTAAAACACACGAATCACAATATCTGATCCCAATTCCACGGGCTGAATGTTTAACACATCTCTCACATGTGACCATCACACGAGGAATACTTCCATAATTTTCTTCCATGCCACATAGCAAAATCTAAATATTAGTAGTTGGTCTGCAATACCAATGAAGCATCTGAAATCAAAACAAAGTGCACCTTCTAAAATGCACACTCTCCTCAAGAAATAACAAATAGTTATAGCATTCATCTAAATATCATAAGCCGTCCATGCTGTCTAAGAATCCAAGACCTTCCCTTCAAAACTGAATCGTGACTTGCACATGTAAATCTCAATCATATACAACACATCGCATCTATCATCCCATCATACGAAAGTACGAGAATCTCATAATCATCTCTGAGTCACAAGCAGAATACCTACCCGGTTAGTCGGAAACCTTCCATTTGATCTCACCCAGGATAAAATCACAATACACAACATGCTCCTCTTGCTAGTAGGAAATATCCATCTCAAACTGTAGTAAAAACCATCAAGAACTCTCTGAAACCTATTTGCACATAACCAAACCATCATAACTGAATTTCTCTAACTCAACCAAGCCATGCAGGCCACCAAAACCCAAGAGCATTGTCACAAAACACCTGTAGAGTCTCACCACATCATAATTACCCAAAAAACCGATCATACCCATTATCATACTGATCTAACCTGCTATCCAACTGTTGTATTTATCCGAGTTCCTTCCGAATTACCCTCAAGTTGACACTTCTCCTTGCCAGAACACCACGATCCTTACCTAAAGATCACCACAAGTGATCCTACCATAAAACCACATCACCTTAAGGCCCATAGGCCGATGTATTCCCTCTTAAGCACCCAAAAATAAATAGCACAACCAAGACGCCCACTTCGAAGAGACCTCCTGAAGTCATTTCCTTCACCTTACTGATAGTGAAATGTAAACTCCAAGATGATATAAAAATACCATGAGTCTCAACACCCTCCAATGAAAATCTCAGTTTGTAGCCATATACAAATCCTGAAAGTTACCAATTGCTACATTTAAATATTGAATCCATTAGAACCATCTCGAGAATCTTCCACTCTGCTCAAATCTCAATTAAACTGACCAAACAGACCGAACGACATGTGCCCCATTATCACAATAACACCCAAAGAAGTAATCTACACCTCTAAGAAATCGAGTAAATTCCTACTGCATGCGCACTACATCTCTCACGAAAAACAATTCAAATCATTCCATGATTCTCATATACCCATAAAGTGTAATACAACCCGTATCTAGAAATTTCCTTACTCGAGTCACCCTCGATCTCAACTTCTACAACTCATAACTGATTCACAAGTATGCCTCAAATCGAAACTAATACAACACATAACCGTGCAATCAACTCATCAATAGAAGACTCCCCTACTTGGCTCAAAGCCATGGAATAAAACATTTGATAACTTACAATAATCATACCCCATTACTACCATAATGCAAAACTCGCATTCATCATCGTGAGGGTTAGGTCAATTATTACAACCGATCCAAACTCAAATTGCACAAATATAACCCACTGGTAGAAAAGAAAGCCTCCACACAACATCATAAAAATCACACGTCCGTAGATTACCTCGCAGGTTATAACCCCCATGCTTAGCCTCAAACTGACATCTATTTATACCCTTTCCCAGGCACAACTACTACGTAATCACTTAATCTTCCTAAGTCTGAACTCACCAATAAGGTATGAGAACCTAATTCGTTCCACAGTTAAACAACATGAAAGATCCTCCAATACACTCATAATCTGAGACTATACGTCACATCAAGACAGAAATCAAGCACCCAATAGTCCTTTGTACATCTCAAGCAAACTCTTCTCGTCACATTCAATCCATCTGTACACATCCCACAGTCACATCATACTCATCATATAGACATATAACCACTCATCGAGGCATAAATTCCACTAATAGGGACACTGTCAGACTTATAAGTCTAAAAGCACATGCTCACACAACCAAAATCTCCGTGCTCAAGCTACAGTCAAAACCGGACCTCAAATCCTCCAGACTGGCCCATCATCAGCACACAAAAATCACATCTCTCACTTCATCTATGGAATCAGAAGTCGTCGATGTACCTTTGATACCGAGCGCTCACATGCGCATATGAATACGTGGAAGGAATTCAAAGAGTTATGCTTCAAACTGAATCAATGTCGCACGATAATGGAAAAAAGATGGGAAGTTTATCCTAAATGCCCTGCAGCCTCTCGAAGATAGGTATGGACGTAATCATACCAATCCGCAAGACTCTACTAGACACTTGCTCATGACTTGTAGGACCTATGAACCTAGAGCTCTGATACCAACTTGTCACGACCCAAAATCCAACTAGTCATGATGGCAGCTAACCAACCCGCTAGGTAAGCCAATTAATAACTATTCAATTCCACTAAAATTTAATAAGACAATTAAGTAAAAGAAATATCTAAATCCTATATATTTCTCGAGGACTGGTAGTACAAATAATGAGCTTCTAAGAGTAGAATACACAAAGTTGTTATGAAATAAATACATAATCTATTTAAAAATTGCATGAATAAAATTTCATATTATAAAGCTACCATAAACAACAGGCAGCTACAACCGGAATGCAGGTACATCTGCAAATCCAGCTCCTGTCGAACACAGCAATATCAGCAGCCAACATTTACACGCAAGATGCAGAAGTGTAGTATGAGTACAACCGACCCCATGTACTCAATAAGTAACAAATCTAACCTTAGGTTGAGAGTAGTGACAAGCTAGAACATAGGTAGGGTCCAACACCAATAGCCAATAACAATTCATAACAATGTAAAGCAAATAATAAAGAAGTAACTCAGAGATAAAATGCTCAGCTTTTTCATAGTTTCCCAAAAAAATAGTTCCATTTTCTAGTATATCAGTGAAAACCCAAATCATTTACCGAAATCGTCAAAAATTTTGAGTAAGTTTGAAAACTATAATTTTTTCCAAAAATCCTTTTAACAATAAATAAGATATTTCATTTTCTTTCCAAATAGCAAGTGTAAATAACTGTCTATACCCATATGTCAATATATGTGAGAAGTCATGAATGAGGTGATATCGTACAACATGAGAAAAATGCATATCTATGCTTTTTATCATGTGGGCTGTCAATGCAATGTATCTCTGAGATGAACTCATGTACTCACACTCTCAGAGTACTCAGTCTCACTGTCTCATACTTTCCACTCATCATGCTCAATCACTCTATACAGTATATCTCCGATTTGGCAAAGGGAAAATCCATCCCAAAATACATACATCAACTGACCATCAGTTATTCAGTACTAAGTAGGGCCAAATCCAGCCCGTGGGGAAGATCCATCCACAGGTATATAAGTGCTTCAGACAAGATTCATGTCCAGGGAAGATTCACCCCTCAATATAATCAACCGTGCTCACTAGGGTATGTGCAGACTCCGGAGGGGCTTCTTCAGTCCAAGCGCCATTATAAATCAGTATAACCACTGCGACGTGCAACTCGATTCCACATATGTAATCAACATAACATGTTGCGTCGTGCAACCCGATCCTATATATGTAATCAATATAACATATTGCGGCGTGCAACCCGATCCCATAATATCACTCACACTCAGGCCCTCGGCCTCACTCAATTATCAATCTCTCCAGTCTTTTGAGCTTACAATGCCATGAAACTAGCCCAAAATGCTGATATGATATGCCGATAAATATTAACAGAGCCTAAGATATGATATGTATATGAATGCGTATGACTGAGTATATACAACAATGAAAACAGATAACTCAATAACAGAAATGACCTCAGTGGGTTCCAACAGGATAAACATGTAGCCTAGACATGGTTTCTAATATGGATCACAACTCAATAGCTCAAGTACGTAGAAATTTTATGATTACAGGTAAGATTAGATAACCACACAGTACCACATAAATAATAGAGTTACAGTTTATATGGTGCACGCCCACACGCCTGTGACCTAGCATGTGCGTCACCTCAACACCAATCACATAGCATGTAATTCGAGGTTTTATACCCTCAACACCAAGTTTAGAAGAGTTACTTTCCTCGAACAAGCCAAATCCAATACCTAGTAAGCCAAACAATGCTCCAAAAATGCCATCCCACACGTACCGACCTCCGAACGGCTCAAAACTAGCCAAAAGCAACTTAAATACATCAAATACTTCCAAAAGAAACAAACTCAATCGATAAAGTTCGAATCTTTAATCAAAATCCTAAAATCGACCAAAAATTTAAACTCTGGACCGTGTCTCGGAATCTGAAAAAACTCACAAAATCCAATAACTCATTCAATTACGAGTCCAACCATACTAGTTTCACTCAAATCCGACTCCGAATCGATGTTCAAAACTCAAAAAATTTACTTTATGAAATGTTAGACAAAACCCCCAAATTTCACTTTGAAACCATCAATCAAATACCAAAAACGACGATATATTCACGAAATATAACCAAAATTGAGTATAGAACACTCATCCCAATCCATATGTAAAAATCATCTCCAAATATCGTCCAAATCCGAGCTCCCCAACTCAAAATATGACAAAATGAACAAACCCTTGATATTAACTTTTTTGATCCAGTTATTCTGCCTTGTTTTGTGTGCCAAACAATCTTGAAACTTGCTTTTGATACTTATAATGGATTTTTGTAAAATTCTAGTCAAGTTAGGATCTTGATTATTTGACCATATATTGAAGGAGATATGTTGGTTTTCATATTTGGAAATAGTGCAGAATTTTAATCAGAAAAATCTGGCAACCCAATTCTTAGAAAAATGACCATAAAATCCTCATACTATGTCCAAATTCAACGATTCTTTTTTCTATGGCTCCATAATTATGATACGGATCTAATTCCTTAGTAAAAATAAAAATCGGAGCTTATTTGTTTAATATGGTACATACTTGAAGAAACAACGTCGAAACATAAAAAATGAGCGCAACACAATCCAAACCTAATCAAAACTCACCGGAGCCCTTCAGGACCCCGTACGAACATACTAACAAGTCCAATAACATAACACAGACCTACTTGAGGTCTCAAATCATCCATAAAAATATCGAAACAACGAAACGCACCTTAAATCAAACTTAATAAACTTTCAACTTTCGAGTACCAAAAACTCACGCTGAAACATACCAAATCAATTCGGAATGATCTTAAATTTTTCACACGAGTCTTAATATATCATATGGAGCTATTAATGCCCCCAAAATACCAAGCGAAGTATAAATGCTCAAAATGACCGATCAGGTTGTTACATTCTCCCCCACTTAAACATACGTTCGTCCTCGGACGTGCCAAGAGTTGTTCCTAAGCTGTCAAACTGCCGTGTAACCATACCATGTAAATTCCCGAGGGTGATCCCACGTCATCATATTTTATATAGTCCCGACAATACCACACAACTAAATATCATTACTACATCCTTAGTCCGTAAACCACTATATCCAATTTCCGATTTTCGGAATTACTACAAGTCCCGAACTTCGCATGTACACATTGTATAAGTCTGAACAAGATGAATCAAGCCATAACCATGACCCAAGACACAATCACAAGATATAACACACAACTCAAATACCCATAGTGATAACTTCCGACCGTAATAGTTGCTCGATAACCAACTCGACACGGTAACGAACCTCATATCAACTAAAATCTTGTTCTGAACCTTTATGCACTGCCAATGATGAAAGAAACATGCAGAAACTTGTAACCACTTATCAGACCAACAAGTCATGGAACTCTCCCTCCTTGGACAAGAACTATAGCCAATTTCGATGCTGAATTCTGATATTATCCTCCATACATGCTGTAATCAAACCCAATAGCATCCATTCTAGGTCAAATGGCCTCATCTCATGCAAAACAACCACTATAGTGACATGCCACATCAATACAATTTAAAGTCATAACACGTGCAATCCGTGCACCAATAAGCAACATTCTAGATGTACTCAATCATGGAAAATGACTCAAACGAGAGAACCATCCCGCAAATTCAACAAGTACCACACAAAGCAATGCTAAAATCCATCACACATCGTAGCAACATAACACACGGATCTAACACAAAGGGTCATATCTTAACATAACCCTGCCGCAATACGCGACCCTCTCCAAACAATGGTCCATAGGAAATACCAGTGGCAAACACTGGTCATATATTTTCTAAAATGGAAATTGGGCCATTGACAGATTCTTGTATTAAACTTCACTATTTTTTAAATCATAAATCATTAGATTTGTGTCAGTGATTTAAGTACAAAAGTTATGATCTAACGTATTTGTTTACTCTCTCTATTTCAACTTTATTTTGGATTAAAGTTGAACTCATAGATTAGATGTATTTGTTTCTCTACCCAAAGGAATTTGATTGAACAATACTCCATTATGTTTGGAGTTGTGTTATTTTTGATTCTTTTACACAAATTTATTTCATTATATTTGAATTGATTATATGAACTAACCATTGGGTTATTAATTGCGTGATTCTGAACTTAAGCTTTCCTCTTCATATTTTACCAAATTCGTTTGGTTTTGTCCCTAATTAAGTTATGAGGAAAGGAATAGTTGAATGTTCTACAACTAAACTACCGTTTAAGTTCTTATAATAATAATTATAAGAATTTACCTTGGAGTATTATATAACGCTATAGTTATATCTAGTATAACCATTCAAAAGCTAATCAACATATTGTTTAAGTTGATTAATTACGGCTAAGTATTTTGAGATGTCATTTGAGTTTTCTTTTATTGATGTATTTAGGAGTAGACACGACATCTTGAGTACTTGATATAAAATATATTAAAGTTTAGTGATTAAAATTATACTGACATCTATTTATTTCAGTATCACGACCCAGATTTTCCACCCTCGGGAGTCGTGATGGCGACTACTAATGAAAGTTAGGCAAGCCAAATTTAATTACTTTTTCATTAATAACATAATCCTTTTAAACAATTATCGGCAATAATACAAAAGCAACGAAATTAAATAATAAGCGGAAGTCTTAATATTATAGAAAACTGAATAGAAATGCGGAAGGTTCAACAAAAGCCTCTACCCAAGACTGGTGTCACAATACTCACGAACTGCTAAGAATACTAAATACAAACGTCTGAAAGAGAACATAAAATGTTTGTCTCGAATACAATGAGATAATAGATAGAATAAAGGATAGAGGAGACGCCAGGCCTGCGAATGCCTGCAAGGCTACCTTGGGTCTCGCTGGACTGAACGCCTGCTCCCACACTGCTGCTGCCCGTAATCTGGATCTGTGCAAAATAGCACAGAGTGTAGTATCAGCACAACCGACCCCATGTGCTGGTAAGTGTCTGGACTAACCCCGGCGAGGTAGTGATGAGGCTAGGACCAGACTCTAGATAAACCTGTGCAGTTATATATATACAAGAACAATGGAGAAACAACAAGAATAAACAGTTTAAGCAGGGGAAGGGGACATGCTTCAGGGAAAATAGATAGAAATAAATATCTGGAACAACAGAGCGTACAACTACAATTTAGCTTCTAGCACAAAATAAAAAGATAAGACAACTTTCATAATCAACTCATCTTGTTGCATGCATGCAACCCGATCCCATTTATCATATATCTCGTGGTAGGCATACCACCCGCTCCCATTTCATCATACTTGTGGTAGGCATACCACCTGCTCCCATTTCAATATCATTTGTGGTAGGCGTACCACCCGCTCCTTTTTCATTATCACTTGTGGTAGGCGTACCACCCGCTTCCTTTTCAATATCACTTATGGTAGGCATGCCACCCGCTCTCTTTACTTTCAACACAATACATAATACAATTCCGGGAAGTGAACAATCAAATTAATACTCTTCCTGGCAAGGGAACAATAACAACAAGTCAAACATCCCGACAAGGGAGAGTCAGCTATAACCAATCCTATTCAAATTCTTCTTGGCACAACTAATACCAATATTCAGTCACAACTTTCATAGGATCAAACACGGGCACACAATTATCAAATTAAGACTCACGGTCATGCTCGACACCGACGCATGGATACTCATCACCATGGCCATACTTCGTACTCAATACAAAACAAGTAGCAATTATGACTCAACTCCTAATCCTTCAAACTAGGGTTAAACCAAACACTTACCTAGATGCTTTGAATTCAACTCAAGCCTCAACTATATCTTTACCCCGTGATTCAACCTCCAATCCGCTCGAATCTAGTCACAAGTCACTTAATTACTTTAATAAACACTAAATGAATCAATTTGAATGCATAAAAATGAATTTTCCAAAGTTTTTCCAAAAAATTCCAAAATTGCCCCCGGGCCCACGTGGTTAAAACTCGAGGTTCGAACCAAATCTCGGTTACCCATTCCCCCACGAACCCAAATATATGATTTTTTTTGAAATCGAACCTCAAATTGAGGTCCAAATCCCCAATTTTAGAAAAACCTAGGTTTTACCGAAAACCCCAAATTTCACCTATGAAAATCATTGATTTTAAGTGGAAAATATGTTAAATGATATTAATGATTGAAAGAATTGAGTAAAAATCGACTTACAAATGATTTGGAATGAAACTTGTTCCCGAAGGTCGCATTTGCATCTGGCTCACTTTCGCATTTGCGAACCAATTGTTCGCATTTGCGACCCAGCTACAATCTTCCCTTCCTCGCATTTGCGATGCCAGGCTCGCATTTGCGAGGACTGCTTCGCAAATGCAAAAATTGCAGGACTGAATGCACTAGATTTTCTCTAAGTTCAAAATGCACTCCGACACCTATCCAAAACTCACCCGAGCCCTCGCGGCTCCAAACCAAATATGACACAACCTCAAAAATATCCTACGAACTTATCCGTGCAATTAATCGCCAAAATAACAACATATACATCGAATCAAGCCTCAAAACTCATGATTTCTTCCAAATTTTCATAAAACATCAAATTTCCATTTTAGGTCTAAAACACGTCAAACGACGTCCTTTTTCAACCAAACTTTACAGATAGCGCTTAAACCATATATAAGACGTGTACCAGGCGTTATAACCAAAATACAGGCCTGATATCAATACGTTCTAATCAAATTTCATTTCCAATTTCCTTAAATATTTTCATAATACAATTTTACACAAAAATTTATTTCTCGGGCTTGGGACCTCGGAATTCGATTCCGGGTATACGCCCAAGTCCCATATTTTCCTACGGACCCTTCGGGACCGTCAAATCACGGGTCCGGGTCTGTTTACCAAAAATATTGACCGAATTTAAATTTATTCATTTTAATATCAAGATTTAGAATTTTTTTACTAAATTCATATTTAAGTTTTCCGGCTACGTGCCCGGACTGTGCACGCAAATCGGGGCAACCTTAAATGAGGTTTTCAAGGCCTCAAAAAACACAGAATTAGTAGGAAAATAAGTGATGACCCTTTAGATCGTCACATTCTCCACCTCTAAAATAACCGTTCATCCTCGAACGGACAAAAGAAAAAAGTACTTGAGTCGGGAAAAAGATGAGGATAACGGCTCCGCATATCGGACCAGGACTCCCAGGTCGATGCCTCAGGAGGCTGACCTTTCCACTGAACACGAACAGAAGGGAAACTCTTGGATCTCAACTGACGAACTTGTCGGTCTTGAATAGCTACCGGCTCCTCCTCATAAGACAAGTCCTTGTCCAACTGGACAATGCTGAAATTTAGCACGTGGGCTGGATCGCCGTGATACCTCCGAAGCATGGACACATGAAACACTGGATGCAATGCTGATAAGCTCGGCGGCAAGGCAAGTCTATAAGCCACCTCTCCCACTCGATCAAGAATCTCAAACGGGCCAATGAACCTAGGGCTAAGCTTTCCCTTCTTCCCAAATCTCATCACGCCGTTCATAGACGACACTCGGAGCAATATCCGCTCACCTACCATGAAAGCTACATGTTAAACCTTACGATCTGCATAGCTTTTTGCCTGGACTGAGCGGAACGAATCCTATCCTAAATGATCCTGACCTTGTCCAAAGCCTCCTGAACGAAATCTGTACCCAACAACCAAGCCTCCCCCGGCTTAAACCGGAGACCGATACGACCTACCATATAAAGCCTCATAAGAGCTATCTGGATGCTCGACTGGTAGCTGTTGTTGTAGGCAAACTCCGCTAAAGGCAAGAATTGATCCCACGAGCCTCCAAAGTCAATAACACAAGCTCGAAGCATATCCTCTAGAATCTGAATAGTCCGCTCGGACTGAATGTCCGTTTGGGGATAAAATGCTGTGGTTAAATCAACCCGTGTGCCCAACTCTCGCTGCACCGCTCTCCAAAAGCGTGAGGTAAACTACGTACCCTCATCCGAAATGATAGACACGAGCATACCATGAAGGCTAACAATCTCCCGAATATAGATCTTAGCAAACCTCTTAGAAGAATAGGAGACTACCACAGGAATGAAATGCACTGACTAGGTCAGCCTATCAACAATGACCCATATCGCATCGAACTTCTTCCGAGTAAGCGAAAGTCCAGTAACAAAATCCATAGTAATCCGCTCCCACTTCCACTCGGGAAGCTCAATCCTCTAAAATAAACCACCAGGCCTCTGATGCTCGTACTTAACCTGCTGATAATTCAAACAGTGAGCCACATATGCCATGATATCCTTCTTTATTCTATGCCACTAGTAATGCTGCCACAAATCCTGATGCATCTTCACGGAGTCCGGATGAATAGAGTACCTGGAACTGTGGGCCTCCTCTTAAATCAACTCTAGAAGCCCATCCACATTGGGCACACAAACTCGCCCCTGCAATCTCAAAACTCCATCTGCATCTAAGGTAACCTGTTGGGCACCTCCTTACTGCACCGTGTCTCTAAGGACACACAAATAGGAATTATCAAACTGCCGATCACGGATACGCTCCAATAATGAAGAACGAGCGACCGTGCAAGCTAACATACGACTAGGTTCAGAAACATCCAGTCTCACAAACTGATTGGCTAAAGCCTGAACATCCAAAGCAAGCGGCCTCTGACTAACCAAAATATAAGCAAGACTGGCCATACTGGCTGACTTCCTACTCAAGGTATCGGGCACCACATTGGCCTTGCCTGGATGATACAAAATGGTGACATCATAGTCCTTCAACAACTCCAACCACCTCCTCTACCTCAAATTCAACTCCTTTTGCTTGAACAAGTACTGAAGACTCTTGTGATCAGTGAACACCTTACATGCCACGCCATACAGATAATGCCTCCAAATCTTCAATGCGTGAACTATGGTTGCCAACTCTAAATCATGCACTGGATAGTTCTTCTTATGAATCTTCAACTGCCTCGAAGCATAGGCAATGACCTTGCCATCCTGCATCAAAACTGTACCAAGCCCAATACGGGAAGCATCACAATAGACTGTATAAGGTCCTGATACTATGGGCAAAACCAATACAGGTGATGTGGTCAGAGCTGTCTTGAGCTTCTGAAAGCTCGCCTCACACTTATCAGACCATCTAAACTTGGCACCCTTCTGGGTCAATCTGGTCATCGGCGCTGCAATAGATGAAAATCCCTTTACGAACCATCGATATTATCCTGCCAACCACAAAAAACTCTGAATCTCTGTAGCTGATGCTGGTCTAGGCTAGTTCTTGACTGCCTCTATCTTCTTTGGGTCCACTTGAATACCCTCTACTGATACAACATGGCCTAGAAATGCAACTGCACCCAACGAAAATTCACACTTCGAGAACTTAGCGTATAACTGACTGTCCCTCAGAGTCTGAAGAACCTCTCCAAGGTGTTGCTCGTGCTCTTCTTGGCTGCGGGAATATATCAATATATCATCAATGAACACTATCACGAATAAATCCAAATAAGGCTTGAACACTTGGTTCATCAAGTCCATAAAAGCTGCTGGGGCATTTGGCAACCCGAATGACATGACCAAGAACTCATAATGCCCATACCGAGTGCGGAAAGCCGTCTTAGGGACATCGAATGCCCTAATCCTCAACTGATGGTAACCCGATCTCAAGTCAATCTTGGAAAATACCCTGACACCCTGAAGCTGGTCGAACAAGTCATCAATCCTCGGTAGTGGATACTTATTCTTGACCGATACCTTGCTCAATTACCGGTAATCAATACACATCCTCATTGGCCCATCATTCTTCTTGACAAATAACACCGGCGCACCCCAAGGAGACACACTGGGTCTAATAAAACCCTTCTCAAGCAAATCCTACAACTATTTTTTTAACTCCTTCAACTCAGGCGGGCCCGTACGATATGGCGGGATAGAAATGGTCTGAGTGCCCGGAGCCAATAAATATAGAAATCAATATCCTTATCGGGTGGCATACCCGGCAGGTCTGAAGGAAAAATATCAGGGAACTCACGAACAACGGGCACATAATCGATCGAGGGAACCTCAGCACTGGAATCGCAAACATAAGCTAAATAAGCCAAGCACCCTTTCTCGACCATACGCCAAGCCTTCATATATGATATAACACTGCGGGTAGAATGACCTGGAGTCCCTCTCCACTCTAAGTGGGGCATACCCGTTAAAGCTAGGGTCATAGTCTTGGCATAGCAGTCCAAGATAGCATGATAGGGTGATAACCAGTCCATCCCCA
The DNA here is from genome assembly GCA_026770625.1 of Nicotiana glauca. NCBI lineage: Eukaryota > Viridiplantae > Streptophyta > Magnoliopsida > Solanales > Solanaceae > Nicotiana > Nicotiana glauca. Next base: position 83,558 of record MU741648.1, read on the forward strand.
ATATAATATCAAAGTCTACCATATCTAAAAGTAATAAATCTACACGAGTCTCCAGACCCCCAATCACCACAACACAAGAGTGATGGACTCGATCGACCATAATAGAATCACCCACCGGTGTAGACACATAAACAGGAATACCCAATGCATCGCTAGGCATGATCAAATATGGGGCAAAATAGGATGACACATACGAATACGTAGACCCCGGATCAAACAACACTGAAGCATCTCTATCACAAACCAGAATCATACCTGTAATGACCGCATCTGAAGCCTCTGCCTCGGCTTAGCTTGAAGAGCATAACATCGGAGCTGGGCCCCACCACTCTGATCTACCTCTCTCGGATGGCCTACTGCTGGCTGGCATGCACCTTTGGTGGTCTAAGCTCCACCTCTACCTCTAGTACCTCTACCCTCGCCTCTAGCAAGCTAGGTAACCTGTGGAACATCTGGTTCCTGAATCATAGGGCGGGGACCCTACTATTGAGAACTACTTGAAGCTTGAGGGCAATACCTAGCAATGTGCCTCGTGTTTCCACAAGTAAAACAAGCCCTCGGTGGATGTCCCTGAACACGTTGAAGCGGTGGTGCACTGATAGGTGCTGATGGTGCACTGAATGACTGCTAATCACAAAAGTTTGCGTGAGAACTACGGCTACCTGGGGCACCTTGAGAAACCTGGAGGGCTGACTGGAAAGGCCTAGAAGGCTGACTCCTATCATACGAATCTCTGCCTCTCGACGAGGCACCACTAAATCAGCCTGACTGAGGGGGTCTCTTGTCTTCTCTATGACCACCCCCTGTGACAATACCATCTCAATCCTCTGGTCCATATTGGCCGCCTCCTCAAAATATATCTCATTACCAACCTCTCTAGCCATCTGGAGATGAATAGGCTAAACAAGTCCATCGATAAACCGCCTCACTCTCTTCCTCTCTATGGGAAGTATAATAAGGGCATGGCGAGCCAAATCAATAAACCTGGTCTCGTACTGGGTGACTATCATGGATCCCTGATGGAGGCGCTCGAATTGCCTCCGATAGGCCTCTCGCTGTGTGATAGGGAGAAACTTCTCCAGAAACAACACTGAAAACTGATCCCATGTCAAGGCTGGAGACCTTGCTGGTCTAGCTAAACAGAAATCCCTCCACCAAGTCTTGGCGGATCCAGATAGGCGAAAAACAGCAAAATCAACTCCATTGGTCTCAACAATTCCCATGTTCCGAAGAACCTCATGGTAGCTGTATAAGAAATCTCGAGGGTCCTCAGAAGAAGCGCCGCTTGGTGAACCTATCTAACCTCCACAAAACATCGGCAGACATAGCTACCTCATCACCTGCCTGGGCTACCACACCCAGCTGAGCTACTCCAACTGGCTGAACTGCTGGAGCCAGAACCTGGGGAGCTACCTACTCCGGAGCACGAGTAGCAGGAGTCTGGGCCCCTCCTCCAGCCTGAGAGACAGCTGGTGCTACAAGAAGCAAACCCATTCGGGTAACACTCTCCATGAGGCCCACCAATCGAACCAAAACGTCCTGAAGAACTGGTGTAGCAATAAACCCCTCTAGGACCTTAGCTGGGCCGACCGAAACTGCTGGGGCTGGGGCGGGAACCTCCTCATCAAAGTCGACCTGAGGCTCCGCCACTTGTGTTGCTTCTCAGGGCTGAGCTCTGCCCCTACCTCGGCCTCTAGAATTTCCTCGTCCTCTACCCCTAGCGGGAGATGCCTGGGGCTCGGACTGCTGATTGGTAGATGAGGACGCGCGTGTTCTCTCCATCTATAAAAGAACAGAGTAGAATTTCAATTAGCATTGAGAAACCAAACCACATGACCAGGAAGAACAATTGTTAAACTTTTTCTAACTCGGTAGCCTCTGGGGGATAAATACAAACGTCTCCGTACCGATCCCTCAGACTCTAATGAGCTTGTCCGTGAGTTGTTAGACCTATGTAACCTAGAGCTCTGATACCAACTTGTCACGACCCGGATTTTCCACCCTCGGGAGTCATAATGGCGCCTACTAATGAGAGCTAGGCAAGCCAAATTTAATTACTTTTTCATAAATAACATAATCCCTTTTAATAATTATCGGCAATAATACAAAAGCAACAAAATTAAATAATAAGTGGACGTCTTAATATTATAGAAAACTGAATAGAAATGCGGAAGGTTCAACAAAGCCTCTACCCCAGACTTGTGTCACAATACTCACGAACTGCAAAGAATACTAAATACAAACGTCTGAAAGAGAACATAAAATGTTTATCTCGAATACAATGAGATAACAGATACAATAAAGGATGGAGGAGACGACGGGCCTGTGGATGCCTGCAAGGCTACCTCGGGTCTCGCTGGACTGAAGGCCTGCTCCCAAACTACTATTGCTGCTATCCGAAACCTGGATCTATGCAAAATAGCACATAGTATAGTATCAGCTCAACCGACCCCATGTGCTGGTAAGTGTCTGGCCTAACCCTGGCGAGGTAGGGACGAGGCTAGGACCAGACTCCAGATAAACCTGTGCAGCTATATATATACAAGTACAACGGAGAAACAACAAGAATAAACAGTTTAAGCGGGGGAAGGGGACATGCTTCAAGGACAACAGATAGAAATAAATATCAGGAACAACATAGCGTACAACTACAATTTAGCTTCTAGCACAAAATAAAGAGATAAGACAACTTTCATAATAAAATCACCTTGTTGCAGGCGTGCAACCCGATCCCATTTCTCATATATCTCGTGGTAGGCGTACCACCCGCTCCCATTTCATCATACTTGTGGTAGGCATACCACCCGCTCCCATTTCAATATCATTTGTGGTAGGCGTACCACCTGTTCCCTTTTCATTATCACTTGTGGTAGGCGTACCACCCACTCCCTTTTCAATATCACTTGTGGTAGGTGTACCACCCGATCCCATTTCAATATCACTTGTGGCAGGCGTACCATCCGCTCCATTTACTTTCAACATAATACACAATACAATCCCGGCAAGGGAAAAATCAAATTAATACTCTTCCTGGCAAGGGAACAATAACAACAAGTCAAACATCTCGACAAGGGAGAGTCAACTATAACCAATCCTATTCAACCTTTTCTTGGCACAACTAATACCAATATTGAGTCACAACTTTCATAGGATCAAACAAGGGTACACAATTATCAAATTAAGACTCACGATCATGCTCGACACCGACGCATGGATACTCGTCACCATGCCCATATGTCGTACTCAACACAAGACAAGTAGCAATTATGACTCAACTTCTAATCTCTCAAGCTAGGGTTAAACCAAACACTTACCTCGATGCTTTGAATTTAACTCATACCTCAACTATAGCTTTACCCCGTGATTCCATCTCCAATCCGCTCGAATCTAGTCACAAGTCACTTAATTACTTTAATAAACACTAAATGAATCACTTTGAATACATAAAAATGAATTTCCCAAAGTTTTTCCCAAAAATTCCAAAATTGCCCCCGGGCCCACTGGGTCAAAACCCAAGGTTCAAACCAAAACCCGATTACCCATTGTCCCACGAACCCAAATATATGATTTGCTTTGAAATCAGACCTCAAATTGAGGTAGAAATCTCCAATTTTAGAAAAACCTAGGTTTTACCCAAAACCCCCAATTTCACCCATGGAAATCATTGATTTTAAGTGGAAAACATGTTAAATGATATTAATGATTGAAAGAATTGAGTAAAAATTGACTTACAAATGATTTGGAATAAAACTTGTTCTTCCAAAATTGCCCAGGGTGTTTGGGTTTTGAAAGAATGGTGAAAATGGTTCAAATTCGACTAAGTATAAAATTTGCTGGGCCTCAGATATGGGAATTGCGAACTGGGGTTCGCAATTGCGAACCCCAACCAAATATTGCAAATGCGAAGTCATGTTCGCATTTGCGAATACTGAGCAAAAACAAGGGCATCGCGTTTGCGACACTTATGTCGCATTTGCGATAGTCCAGACTTCGCATTTGTGAGCCTTAAGGTTGCATTTGCGTTTGGCTCACTTTCGCATTTGTGAACCAATTGTTCGCATTTGCGACCTAGCTACAATCTTCCCTTCCTCGCATTTGCGATGCCAGGCCTGTATTTGCGAGCTCGCATTTGGGAGGCCTGCTTCGCAAAAGCAAAAATTGCAGGACTGAATGCACCAGATTTTCTCTAAGTTCAAAATGCACTGCAACACCTATCCAAAACTCACCGAGCCCTCGGGGCTCCAAAACAAATATGCACACAACCTCAAAAATATCCCACGGACTTATCTGTGCGATCAATCACTAAAATAATATCATATACATCGAATCAAGCCTCAAAACTCATGATTTCTTCCAAATTTTCATAAAACATTAAATTTCCATTTTAGGTCCGAAACACGTCAAACAATGTCCGTTTTTAACCAAACTTTATAGATAGCACTTAAACCATATATAAGATATGTACCGGGTGCTGAAACCAAAATATGGGCCCGATACCAATACGTTCTAATCAAATTTCATTTCCAATTTCCTTAAATATTTTTAGAAAATAATTTCATATAAAAATTCATTTCTCGGGCTTGGGACCTCGGAATTCGATTCCGAGCATACACCCAAGTCTCATAATTTCCTACGGACCCTCCGTGACCATCAAATTACGGGTCCGGGTTCGGGTCCATTTACCCAAAATATTGACCGAAGTCAAATTTATTCATTTTAATATCAAAATTTAGCATTTTTTACATAATTCATTTTTAAGCTTTCCGGCTACGCACCTGGACTGCGAACGCAAATTGAGGGGACCCTAAATGAGGTTTTCAATACCTCGGAAGCACAAAATAAATAGGAAAACAAGTGATGACCCTTTAGGTCATCACATCCAGTTATCTTATTAAAGTGGTAACCCGGCCCTACAGGGAGGTAAGTGTTTTAGTGAGATTAATTAGAATGAGATAGTAAACCTTAAGTTAAAATTATCTTATGCCCATAAGTATTGATAAATCTTTTATGTATTTTGGTTTACTAGTCTAATAAAGTTAGTAAATTCTATGCATGGGTTGCAACATCTGCCTATAGGAAGGTCTAGAACTTACTAAGAATCGATATTTTACATGATTCACCTTTTGGTAGATTGTACTTTATAGCTTATGTATGTGTATCCTTGTTTTGTAGTTTTTACAGCTTTTCCTATCGCTATTTTTAATGTGAATGCTCGGATTCCACTGCTTTTGGGTGACAACTATGCTGAATGGAAGGAGAAAGTCCTTATCACTTTAGGGTGCTCGAATATGGACCTGGTACTCCATGTGGAAGAACCACCTTTTCCCACATAATCATGTACGCCAGTGGATAAGGCTAATTATGAGCGGTGGGAGCGATCTTATCGCTTAAGTTTAATGCTCATAAAAGCAAACATAAGGCAAAGCATTAGGGGTTCTACCTTAATACTGATAAGGTCAAAGCTTACATGAAGGCAATTGATGAATAATTCATAAGCTCTGACTAGGCATTGACCAGCACCCTTATGAAGAGGCTCTCAAGTATGAATTTCGATAAAAGTTGTACAGTGCGTGAGGACATTATGGAGATGAGAGACATTGCTGCTAAACTGAAGTCCCTTGAGGTTGATATGTCTGAACCATTTCCTATGTATTTCATTCTCAACTCTCTTCCTATAGAATATGGTCCGTTCAAGATTTCTTACAACACACATATGGATAAATAGTCGATCAATAAACTTTTGACCATGTGTGTTCAAGAAGAAGCGAGGTTGAAGCGTGAGACATATGAAAGTATTAATATGATGACTCATGGTAGGAGAAATGCAAAGAAGGGTAAAAGTATTCACATGAAGAAGAAAATCACCTTTGGCGAAGATGGTTGCTGTTTTTGTAAGAAGAAGAGACATTGGAAGAAGGATTGCCCGAAATACAAGAAATGGCTTGAGAAGAAAAATAATTTTACCTTTGTATGTTATGAATCTACTTTTACTGAAGTTTTTGATAATACATGGTGGATTGATTTTGGAGCTACAATTCACATTGCCAAAATCATGCAGGGATTTCTAACTCAGAGGAAGCCGATATGAAGCGAACAATACGTCTATTCTAGCAATAGGATGCGTTCACATGTGGAATGCGTGGGGACTTACAGGCTCACTGTGAAGGGTGGTTTTTACTTAGATTTAGAAAATTCTTTTTATGTTCCAGAATATTCTATAAACTTAATTTCTCTTTTAAGACTATCAATTAGTGGGTATGATTTGAATTTTCATTATCCTTCTGTAAAACTTTTGAAAGATAATAATGTTATTGGTTTTGAAAATTTGAATGAAAATTTATATAAACTTGAGATAGACCCCATATTTGAATGTAATATTTTAACTTTTCATGACAAAGAAATTGGCACTAAGCGATGTATTATCAATGAGAACTCATCAAGTCTTTGGCATAAGAGATTGGAACACATTTCTATTGATAGAGTCAAAAGGTTGGTTAATGATGGAGTTCTAAAAGCTCTTGATTTATTTTACCTTGTAACTTATGTGGACTGCATAAAGGGTAAGCAGACCAACAAATCAATTAAAGGTGCCAAAAGGAGTTCTCAATTGTTTGAGATAATATATACAGACATATGTGGACTTTTTCTTGCCCCTTGCTTGAATGGTGGGAGATATTTTATCTTATTTATTGATGACTGTAAACACGTGATTTTTGACCCTCCCCGAGAATTTTCACATTGTTAGCGTAAATATTTAATTTAGGTCTAATATAGCTATTTTAGCTAGTTTTGACCATTTTACTTTATTTTCATCAAAAAATGAAAATTACAAAAATGATATATAAATTTTAGTTTATGTATTTTCATAAACTTAAAAAATACAAAAATAGTACTATATATTTTTTTTCTTTATATAAAAACGAAAATTACAAAAATAATTTATTAATGTTTTGTAGTCATTTTAAACTTGAAAAATATAAAAAAATAATACTCTATATTTTTATTTTTATATAAAAATGAAAATTGCAAAAAAATAGTTTTATTAATGTTTGGTAGTTATTTTAAATCTTGAAAAAATATAAAAATAGTTTTATCTTATTTTATAGTTATTTTGCTTACGTAGGATTAATTAAATAACTTTGTGTCCTTATTCTCGGTTTCGGGCAAAGAATAATATTCGGGTTCAAACTATCCGGTTTTAGGTTTAATTTTCGGACCTAGCCCATAATAATCCGAGTCCACCACACATGGGGAACACGGACAAAAAGAACCCATACAACACACATGACACACACTGCATTCACATGAAGGGGGAGGGATGGGAGAACAATTAAAGAATGAAAAGAGAAAGAAAACAAAGAGATAAAGACAATACACACACATATAATATAGACACAATACACATTGATGGGGACGGACAGAGGCAGACAATAGAGAGGAGGGAGGAACAATTCATCTTCTCCATTTTTTGGAGGAGAACTAACGAACTGGAAAAAGGCTAAGACCCCTCTCGTCGTCACCATCTAGCCATCGTCACTGCCCAAACGACACTCACCAAACGACCCTCCAGCTACTGCCATTCCTGTCCAAACGAGCAGCCCGTCGTCAACCATCCCCGTCCAGTCCAACAACGACCATACTGCCTGAAACCAGCACCAGCCCCTCCGCGACATCGTCTTCTTCATCTTACCCTTACCCCCGTCGTTTTCATCTTCATAGCAGCAACCAAACGACCCTTGAACGAGAACCAGCCACAGCCGTCCCTCTACAGTCCAACCCCTCGTCGTCAACCTTCACGTCTCAACCAACGAACCAGCACGTCGTCAACCTTCACGTCTCAACCAACGAACCAGCACATCGTCGAGCCTCCCGTCGACCACCTCGACGCCATAGCTGCTGAACCCCACCAACGATGTTGTTTCCTCTCCGGTCATCTTCCTCATGAAAGCAAACCAAAAAACCCTAGGCGGAACCCTAGAGAACGCCATCAACAGACCAAACGACCCTCCATCTCCTTCTTCTTCAACTCGCCGGAAAACGCCATCCTCAAACTCATTGAGGTCTGTTCAAGTCGTCATTTCTGTTTGTTGTTCGAAGTCGTCGATTGTCGCTTAAGTCGGTAGCTCAGTCAGTGGTATTCCGTTCCTTGGGTTGTGATTCCGCTCAAGTTCGTCAAGGTTCGTTTCTCATTTTCTCCATTTGATCTTTATCGTGTATTTGTGTATGTTCATTTGAATGGATTAACTAGTCCTGTTAACTTGAGCTTTAGCTATTTTCCTTGAAAGTATTGGCAGAATATTTTGTTGTCTTTTTCATCGTTGTCGTGGATTGGTTTATTTTAAAAATGATATATTATGCCCCTTTACTTTATTTGTTTAGCTCTAGTTCAAGGAATAATGAAAATACAAGATTTAGGATTAGCCTTCTTTCAAGATTTTGATACTGTAACCCCGTCCACTTATAGAGACATTGATTTCTGAGTGTTTACATGGATTGACGGGGTTTTGGTTAGCTAGATTCAAGCTTTAAATAATATTGGCATTAAGCACTCCTCGTGCTCACGTTTGGATTATTTTGATAAGACATTAGATTAAGAGTTCATTATTTCCTTTATTCATGGGGCTACGGGGGAAGGTTT
>MU741649.1:0-34868 GCA_026770625.1 Nicotiana glauca
AATGCTTTGCATGGTATGGGCTCATACTCTTATGAGCCTAGGAAGTTATCATTGGACCTTGAGAATCGTAAAACTGCCCCAACAAATCCATCTATTGAGGAGTCGCTGGTGTTGGAGTTGAAACCACTTCCTCCTCACCTCAGGTATGAATACTTGGGTCCTAATTTCACTTTGCCTATTATTATTTCATCTTGCTTAACTAACATGCAGGTTGACGCCACTTTGGCAGTTCTACAAAAGCGCAAGCGGGCGATTGGATGGATGTTGGCGGATATTCGGGGTATAAGGCCCGCTTTTTGCATGCACAAGATCATTTTGGAGGAATATGCAAGGCCATCTCTTGAACATCAAAGAAGACTAAATAAAGCTATGCAAGAGGTGGTAAAGAAAGAGGTCATCAAGTGATTGGACGCCGGTGTTGTCTACCCAATCTCGGATAGTTCATGGACCTCTCTGGTCCAATGTGTACCAAATAAGGGTGGTATGACGGTCGTCACCAATGCCAATAATGAGTTGATTCCTACCCGTATGGTCACGGGCTGGAGAGTGTGCATGGATTATAGAAAACTCAACAAGGTCACGAGAAAAGATCATTTCCCTTTGCCATTCTTGGACCAAATGCTTGATCATTTAATGGGCCGGGCTTATTATTGTTTCCTTGATGGCTACTCTGGGTACAATCAAATTCTCATTGCCCTGGAGGATCGGGAGAAGAAAACCTTTACATGTCTGTATGGCACATTCGCTTTCTCAAGAATGCCATTTGGACTTTGTAATGCTCCGACGACCTTCCAAAGATGTATGATGGCAATCTTCACCGCCACATGGTGGAGGATATTCTGGAGGTCTTCATGGATGATTTTAGAATGGTGGGGGACTCATTTGAAGAATGCCTAGTGAACTTGGACAAGGTGTTGAAAAGATGTGAAGAAACCAATCTTGTACTAAACTGGGAAAAATGTCACTTCATGGTGCGAAAGGTTATTGTGTTGGGTCTCAAAATCTCAAAACATGAAATTGAAGTTGATAAGGCAAAACTTTAGTGATCTTAAGACTTCCTCCCCCCACTTCTATCAAAGGGGTGAGGAGTTTTTTGGGTCACGCCGGGTTCTACCGGCGATTCATCAAAGACTGTTCAAGAGTTGTGAACCCGCTTTGTAAATTGTTGGAAAAGGATGTGAAGTTCGTCTTTGATGAGAGATGTATGGAGTCCTTTGAGTTGTTGAAACACAAATTGACCATAACTCCCATCATCACTGCACCCAATTGGGAATTGCCTTTTGAACTTATATGTGATGCGAGTGATGTAGCGGTTGGTGCGGTGCTTGGCCAAAGAATCAACAAAATGTTTCATCTCGTGTATAATGTGAGCAAGACAAAGAATGAGGCCCAAAGAAACTACAGGGTGAAGGAAAAGGAGCTCTTGGCTATTTTGTTCGCGATGAAGAAATTTCGCCTTTATCTTATGGGGGTGAAGGTGATCATACATATGGACCATGCAGCCCTCAGGTATTTGATGACAAAGAAAGATTCGAAGGCAAGGTTGATGAGATGGGTACTCCTCCTTCAGGAATTTGATCTAGAGATAGTGGATAGAAAAGGAAGTTAGAATCAAGTCGCGGATCATTTGTCCCGACTAGAGGAAGAAGGGAGACGGAGCAATGGTGTTGAGATAAATGATGCTTTCCCTGATGAGCAACTTCTTTCAATTTCTATGGGTGACATACCTTGGTTTGCGGACATCGCCAATTTTATAGTGACCGGCAATGTCCCGTGTGATCTCTCTTCCAACCAAAGGAAGAAACTCAAGCGGGATAGCTTAGATTTCTATTGGGATGATCTGTATTTGTTTAAAATCTGTACGGACGGGGTAATACGAAGATATATGCCGAAAACTGATCAATTGAACATATTGGAGGCTTGCCACTCTTCTCCTTATGGTGGTCAACATGGGGGAGTGAGGACGGCGTCAAAGTTTTTAATTTATTGCTTCTATTGGCCGACTTTGTTTCAAGATACGACCGATTTGATAAAGAAATGTGATTCATGCCAAAGAGCTGGTGGGATTTCAAAAAGAGATGAGATGCCTCTCCATTCAATCCTCGAGGTAGATATTTTTTATGTTTGGGGCATTGATTTCATGGGCACGTTTGTAAGCTCATGTGGGAACACGTATATTCTCATGGCGGTGGACTATGTGTCAAAGTGGGTTGAAGCCGTGGCTCTTCCCAACAATAAAGCCCGGAGTGTCATGGCACTTTTGATAAGGAATATCTTCACTAGATTTGGAATCCCTCGTTCTATCATTAATGATGAGGAGTCCAATTTTTGCAACCGGGCTTTTGATTCTTTCCTAGCCAAGTATGGAGTAAATCACAAGGTGACCACTCCTTATCATCCTCAAGCGAGTGGCCAAGTTGAGGTTTCTAATCGAGAGATCAAGAGTATTTCGTCCAAGACTAATAATGCAAATAGGACCGACTGGTAGAAGAAATTAGATGATGCTCTTTGGGCTTATCGTACAGCTTTCAAGACTCTGGTTGGTATGTCTTCGTATCGATTGGTGTTTGGGAAGGCTTGTCATCTTCCATTGGAATTGGAGCATAAGGCTATGTGGGCCTTGAAAAAGTTGAACTTAGAATGGGATGTCGCTACGAATCTCCGGGTTGAGCAACTTAATGAGCTAGATGAATTCAGATTTCATGCCTACTCCAGCTCGTCCTTGTACAAGGACAAGATAAAGTACCTTCATGAAAAGTATGCCCGAGGGAAGAAATTCAAATTTGGTGAAATGGTTCTTCTTTTCAACTCCCGGTTGAGGATATTTCCGGGCAAGCTAAAATCTAAGTGGAGCGGTCCATTTGAAGTAGTTGGTGTAACTCAATTTGGTGCCGTTGATCTCAAAAATAAGAATGGTAAAGTGTTCCGGGTCAATGGGCATCATGTCAAGCACTACTTGTGAAAGTTTGATGACAGCAACGTGGTGGCACTCATTCATTTGAAGTGACTTTGATGGTAACATGCGTCGTGCCGCGACATTAAATTAGGCGCTTCTTGGGAGGCAACCCATGTCTTTTTCTTTCTTTTTGTTTTCTGTTGTAGATTAGGATTTTTAAACTCATGGTTTGTGAGATGTTGCAGGGATAATGTTGAACCAGTGCAGGACAAAAGTAAAAAAATGCCAGGTCTCTGAAGTTTGCCTACGCGGCCGCGCACCAAAATAGCGCGGTCCCCGTAGGCTGGTGCAATAGGGAGCTGGGTCTCTAAGGTTAGCTGCGCGGTCCGCGTGACCTTTTTGTGCGGTCCGCACAGGAAAGGCCCAAGTTACATGCTCTCTGAAGTTTCCCAAGCGGCCGCGTGACAAAACAGTACGATCCGTGTGGGCTGTTCATTCAATTGAGAAGGCTGGAAATCCAGCACGGTCGGCGGCCATTTCTGCGCGGCCGCGCTGGTAGGTAGGAGATGGGTCCCACGGTGTTTTCTATAAATAGGAACCTTGAGCTTCATTTTAACCTTTTTGCCAATTTTCTACCTTAGCTCTAGATTTTCACTGTTCATCAAGATTGCTTCAAGAAGTTAAATTTTCACAATCCCTGGTAACATTCCTCACTAATCTCATTCATAGTTTAATTTTTTTTATTATTTTATTTGCTTCCCATTAGTATAACTTCTTATTTTCTTCTATTTCTTCTTAGTTTAAACTGTTAGGTTTTGTGTGTTTATGTTAAACAATGGGCATGAATTCATGGTTAGTAAGTGAGTAGGGACAATTAGGACCCATAATTTGAATAAAAATTGGACTTAAATGAAAATTCCCAACCCAGTTAATTATCAGCCATGTGCGGCCGCACGTCCTTTCTGCGCGGTCCGCGCGGTCTCTTTGTTATGTGCAAAGTCTAGTCTAGGCAGTCCGCGTAGCATTTTTGTGCGGTCCGCGCTAGCCCAGCGCGGCCGCGGTCTAAATCAGTGCAGACCGCGCTGATAAAGTTCAGATAATGTGTGTTTGGAGTCATTGAAAAGCGTGGTTCGTGTTCCTTTTTTTGCACGGTCTGCACTGAACCACCGCGGCCGCGGTCCAAAATAGTGTGGAACGCGTTGGTAAGATTCAGAGAGGGGTGTAACTGGAACCTCTCAAGGGCGGTCAGCGCTCCAGGTTCACGCGGTCCGCGCTACCTCAGCGCGACCGCGTGACTCTTTTGCGTTGTCCGCGCCTCTCTTTCTGTTTCACTTTGTCTACAACTTTAACTCAACTGTATCATCTAATTCGCTGCATATGCTTAAACTAACAATGTTAGACTTGTATTCTTTGCAGATCATGGTTAGCAAACGTGGAGGAAAAGGACAAAAACAATCAAGGAGAAGTGTTTCCTCCCGAGGGGGCAAAGGAAAGCGGGTGGTTAAACTCACTCCCCAGGTTTGGGAGAGCATAAAAAGGACCCGTAAGCTGATACGGGAAGCTGATAGAGTAGCCTCACACTCTATGGGGAGTGAGTATGCACCATACCGGGACATCACTTCAGAATCTGCCCCTACTCACATGTCTACATCATTCCAGCTGCGTGATACTCCTTCACCTGACCCTGCACCCACCTCCAAGAAACCAGTCAATGTTATTTTGGACTCGTCTGATGAGTCCGTAGCTAGAGATGAAGAACAATACTCCACCTCCCCCACAGCTTCATTATCTGGGGAGAGTGAAGGATATGGTGAGGGGGTGAACCATAAGTCGGGGGAGTGGATCGGACCAGAAAACCAGAAGCCTGGGCTGACAGATTCGTAAGTGAAATAGCCTTCCACAGATTTAGATAGTGGTGGCCCAAAAGAAAATTGATTCCGGAGAGGCCATTTATTGACTTTAATCTTGTTCCTCTCAACCCACATGTGCAAGCACAATTCCGTACTAGAGAGGGTTGGGGTTTTTTCAAGGAATGTTGTATAGTCGCCAATGCCCATATGGTGAAAGAATTTTACTGTAATGTTCATCATGTGGTGAAGGACTCAAAGGCGACAAAAGTACGGGACAAATTGGTGATGTTTGATGGGAAGTCACTAAATGAATTTTTGGGGTTCAACGAAGAGGACGAAACCCATTACTTAAAAAAGCTGGCAATGAAAGAAGAGGTTCGTCCTTTGTTGGCCCAGCACTTGGCAGCCCCGGGCATTGTCCCAGTCTGGTTGAACGCAGGGGAGAAGATTCTGAGAAACATGTTCAGTTTTGAAGCCAAGGGTTGGTTGACTTTCGTATGTAGTAGGCTTGATCCCTCCACCCATAATCACACAATTCCTATTGCACGTGTTGTTCTAAAGGCATCTATTATGGCCGGGTTTCCTCTCAATGTGGGCAACATTATTTCGAGGGTGATTTCTATGGTCGGACAGGAGACCAACACAAACTATCCCTTCCCGAACACTCTTTCCCTGTACTTTAGAGAATTGGAGGTGAAAAAAAAGCGGTTTGATGTCAAGGTTGATCCAGTATCCCCTTACTCATGGTACAGTCAGTTGGGTCCCGACAACCCAAAGAGGTCCAAAAAGAATCAGGCATCCACTTCCACCACACCTGGCCAGTCTGAGGAGCCAGCGGTTATTGCGCATTCCACTGAGCCTTCCACCATCCCTTTTACCGATGAGACATTGCCCCCGGGTCCTTCTTCTGTTGCTGGTACATCTACTTCAGCGGACCCGGTTGTCCCTTTATCGAAGACTCACCGATTCACTGCGCAACAGCTCACTCAGTCTTTAGCCAGTTTGAACAATTGGATGTCAGCTGCGACATCCAAGTTGTCTAACTTGGCCACTGTTGTTCAGGCACAGTCAGCTCCTGCCACGGTCGAGATTCCTCCTTCCATTGAGGAAACACTGAAAAAGATCCTGGATAACTAGGAAAAGATGATGGCGATGCAGGATGCCTTGACTAAGGTAGTTGGGGCACACAGCAAAGCATTAGATAAACTGGCTCGGGAGCACAAGAAGTTGAGGAAGCAAAAGGCTTCAAAGGAGTCAGTGACGAAGTTGAGAGAGGATGTGGATAATCTCTTGGCGGATTAGATGCCACTTGACTTACTATTTGGGGACCCAGCTATAGATCCAACAGCAGTTCAGCCACAGCAGGAGGAGGCTCCCAGGCAGCCGAGGAAGAAGAGGAAACTCCCTAGCACCGAGGAAGTTGTGATAGAGGTGACACAGTTTCAGGAGGGTAACTATAGTGCTCCACCAGAGGTTCAGCCAGTCCTTGTTTCGGTCTATGTCCCAGCAGCAGAGCAGCAGCAGGCCGGGAACCAGTCTAAGGTTCCCGCCAGTACAGAGGATCGGGGGCCCACTGATCAGCACATGGCGACAGATTAGGCTTGAGGGGCCACTCTATATCCTTTCTCATCATTTATGCTTATTTTGGTAGTTGGCATTGGGGACAATGCCAGCTTTTATTTGTGCGGGTGTGCCCTACTATTTTGATTGACATTTGGGATGACTGTATATATTCTCTTTACTTTTAGCACATTTGTAGTTGATAGATGGTTTGTATATAACTTTTCATTTTAGATGCTTTTCAACTTGATATATATATATATATATATATATTCATTACCCCCAGTTGTATATTCTACTTCCCTTTTGTACATATTCATTCGGTTTTTCATTTTGATTTTCTTGGTTTTCTATTTTTCGTTAAAATTTTTCATTTTAGTTGCAAAGTTAGGCTCGCAGCCTTTGTGTTTTGTTTTGGCATTTGCAATAAGCCCTTGGTTTTCTTAATGCCACGGTACTTTCCAAGGGTAGAGTGTTGTGCGAATCGGGTGGCTCTTCCCAATGATAGATGGTGTGACAACCTTCTTAAGGGTTTGAGTCCGTTTTTGATTTTTCTTTTTTGATTTTCAAGTTTTTAGTTAAGGGTACCTCAGGCAAAGTTTCACTTGGGCCTAACACATTTTCCTTTGATCCCATTGTCAAATACATGATGTTGTGTTTAGGATGGTGAAAGTCGTCGCCTTGAGACTCTTGTGTTGACCAAACAATCATCATGTGGTCATTTTGGGCCATTGTGCGCTTGAATCGTAACTAAGGTCATTTTGGGCCCTCGACTCTGTCTTTAGCAATCCTTGAGTGTGTGTGGTGAGAATTTTAATTGTTAGCCTAAGTACTGAGCCGATGGTCTAGAACTTTCCCTGAATGTTTGTTGAGGCGAAATCATAGGTGAA
Organism: Nicotiana glauca; assembly: GCA_026770625.1. NCBI lineage: Eukaryota > Viridiplantae > Streptophyta > Magnoliopsida > Solanales > Solanaceae > Nicotiana > Nicotiana glauca. Next base: position 7,197 of record MU741649.1, read on the forward strand.
ACTTGACTTGAGAAGTGATTATAGGCCCTCCTTGATCCAAACTGCCAAATTTGAACAATTTCCATGGACTACCAATGAAATGATCCCTAGTTCACCCCTTTTGAGCCTTAAACCTTCTTCTTTTATGAACCAAAGCTACAAGCCTATACCCGTTCTTAATGAGACCCTCTCTTGCACCCAAATTTTCCTTGAGTAATGGCAAATGTCTAAGTTTGGGGGGAAAAGACAAGAAAGGAATCAATGTGGTAAAAGGCACAAAAGCAAAAGAAAAGGAAGGCAATGAAAAAGACAAAAAGACAAAAAGAAAGACAAAAGTGAATAAGAACCAAAAACGGGAATTCAAGGACAACAAAAAAAAAGTAGACAAAAGGAGAAAGGTTTAAAGTGCAAAAGAAAGAGTGACAATGTGTCTCTCTAACCCCTTGAAAGAAGTGAAATACTCAAATGAGCCAAGAAAGTATACCAAAATGAATCAAAAGAAATGCTTAAGGGAAGATTGAACCTAATTGAACAAAAACATGTCCTACCTTTACCCAAACGCCTTCACAATGACTCCTCAAAAGCCCTATATGATCTTGAGTTGAGGGAAGCCCAAATTAGTGGATACTTACATAAGGGGCAAGCATATGATACTTAGAGCCGGACTTATGGCCTTTCCTTTTAGAGAGATGAGTGAGAATCCATCCACCTCGGTTTGTGTGTCAATACTCTAAAAGGTGAGGTTCACTTAGGGAAAGTTGAGCACGTGTGAGTTTGGGTTCCACAATGACCAAAGTAATTGAGAAAAGTTCTTTGATGAATATGTGTCAACTTTTGATGCTCTTATGTCACACTTGATCCGCAAGTTTTCAAAGCTCAAATGTGTTAATGATGCACTCGCATTGAGGGCAATTGTTAGTCTCAATTGATGCTTGTCGAGGTTACTTTAGGATAGGCAGGAATTACTTGGTTGTTTTCCTATGAGGGGGTCTTATTTTATTTTCTTGAGGACACGCAAAGGTTTAAGTTTGGGGGAGTTAATAACTATGATTTTAACACGTTTTATACCCATTCTTGCCTAATCTTTGTGCGTGAATTGCCATAAATTAGTCCCAAAATGCTTACAAGTTGCGCTTGATTGCAGGTTTGAGCGACAAGATGACAAATGTCAAAGATCAGCTCGAAACGGAGTGAAATCTGCCAAGTGTGAAAGTCAAGTGAAGTGGGGAACTAAGAGACCCAGCGCGGACCGCACTGCTTTGCCACACAGTCGCGCTGGAAGTTCAGAGATTGGGCATTTCAATTGTGATATGCGCGGTCCGCGCTCATCCTGACGCAGTCCCGCCTAAGGAGGTTCAGAGACCAGATAATGCAAAGGCAAACCCATGCGGACGCGCACCAAAACAGTGCGGTCCGCGTGGATGATGTTCAGAGAGTGGTCATTTTGCCAAGTTCTCCATGTGGCCACACCCCATTTATGCGCGGTCTGTGCTCTTCAGCCAGCGCGGTCGTGCTACCTTTTTGCGCGGTCTGCGCCCCCAGCTTCAGAAGAGAGAATTGAAGACCAAGACCACTATGCGGCCGCGTTGCATTTTTGCGCGGTCCGCACCAGCCCCGCGGGGTATTTTTGTCCAGCTTTTCCTGTGTACTATAAATAGAACATTTTACTTCTTTTTAGGTCACGTATTAGATATCAGATAGCTGCTGCACTCGTGAGACTCAAGTTTTAGCCTATTTTGGGCAATTTCATGTTGCTTTATCGTGGATTCTTGTAGATTAATATTGTAGTTAATTAATATATCGATTTTATCTACTATTTCTTCAATTTCTGTTTCTATTATGTCTAGCTAAACCCATTAGCTAGGGTTGTGGCTCAACCCTAGTATGGGTAATTAAGGGGTGTGATTTTTTAATGCTTGAATGATGTTGGGTGTTTGCTATTTGGGTTAATTTTATGATTCAATTAGGATTTGATGGTTGCAAACACTAAGTCTAACTTAGTGGGTCTTGACTCTTCTTGAGAAAGAGTGTCTATGACCTCAAAATTGACCCAACAAGGAATTGGGATGGACCCATGAGAATAGTAGTCCCAATTAACGGGTTAAACCTCGAGAGAGTAATTATCCAACTTGAAACCTAAGTTGCTTGAGCATATTGGCCTACCCAATTGGTCTCGAGAGAGTCAACTGGGCAAAATTACTCTCTCTACCGAGAGGTGTGAGAGTGAGTGCAATCGTGCAACGGTTATAGCATAAGCCCCATAATCATCATTCTTGTATTAGGAATCTCTACCCATTAGTTGACCACCTAGGTAAATACCACGAACCTAGTGCCTTTCTCTATCTTGCATACAACCTAGAATTAATATCTTAGCATAACTTAGTTTTAATTAGTAGTTGTTAAATTGTAGTTGATAATCACAAAAACCCCAAAAATGTTAGAAGTACAATTAGGAGCTAAAACGCATTTCTAGACCAAACAAATACTCGACTCCATTCCAAGCTCCCTGTGGAAATTGACCCCGATACCACTATTGGGTAAAAGTCTTAGCGCCCACTCTTCCTAAGGTTGAGTCCACCGTGATCACTCTATATTCATTCTCCTTGGCTAACCAATACCACTGCACCTGGTCCCCATCGGTAAATTGCTGGACGTGTGGTCTCTTTGCGGGCTTTCAGGAATTTGGAATCTTTTGCCAAACCAAATCATGTATTTAGGGTCCACTTCACCTCTAGCCCGATCCCGCACTATGGTCTTAGGTTCGAGAAACCTACACTCATTCCATATTTGGCGAATTTTCCCTTCTGGAAATGCAACATTTGGGCCTAATTCAATGACTTGTTTGCTCAGATCTTCATCATTGTGGGTATTTTGAAATCTTCCTAGTTGTCGCAAAAACCTGTAGGGAGCATAGGGTTGGATGCTCCGTATGCCTATCAAGAGGATATAAGGCACCTCAGCTCCGAAGGCCCACTCAATTTTGTCAGTCGCCAAAGATCTCAAATATGATAACCAAGTCTCGGTACCCTCAGGGAATTCAATACCTACTACTCGGGTTTCAAATTCTTCAATGCAGTTAACCCGATCAAACCATAATTCATGTACACGATCTGGTGACAGAGGTGTTCTTGCATCCATAGCTGCAGCAACAAATTGCAACCCTGGAAGAACTTTCCCCCTTCTCGGCATATAGTCAAGGCTTGATAGATTTCAGACACGATCAGAGGAACCACTGTGCTGTTGGCTTTCTTGATTGCAACATCTAGCATTCTTATGAGGCCGATCTCTATATGACCATCCTTTCGTGGACAGACCACAACTCCCAAGAAAGCTACCATGAAAGCTAAACCCCGCCTTGCCTCCCACTTATCTTTGTTTCCTACATGGGTTATACCAGTGTTGGGCTCTTCAAAACCTCGGGGGTTTCCATATCGATGATACAAGAAATGAAGTGTGCAATACCCTTCTGATAGACATCCGTCTTGAACATCCCGGCTAATACTTAGCAAATCCAGAAATCTGTGGGGGGATACAGGTCTTGGTGAATATAGATATCAACTCTGAGGTTTCCACTAAGGCATGCATAACCCCTAACTTCCTCTAATGTTGGTGTGAGCTCAAAGTCCGAGAACTGGAACACATTGCGAGTCGGGTCCCAAAAAGGGATCAATGCTTCAATGATATCCGGCCATGGCTTGATGTTCAATAATCCGACGAGGCCGCCCAGAACTTTTACCACTGTTTCCCTGCTACCATTTCCTAGGTCATTCCACCACATGTGGAGCTTCAAGGGGATCTCGTTAAGGATTGTGAAGGGTTCAATTTCAATCGTGCTCATCCTGCACATTTATTAAGGTGATTTAATGGCTTATTTTGACCTAAAAGAAAAAATGATTATTTTTCAAAAGTTTCATTTAAGAAAAACAAAGACATGGTTTTGCAGATACGGCCTTTCAGCACTTCGGGGAGGAAGATTTTAAGGTTGTGCCCGCTAACCGTTAAATATGACTCAGGGTGGCTGTTCTTGCAAAAAAGCCTTCCGGCACCCTTTTGGGGACATTCAGCTTATTTACACAAGAATGAGATCACCCGACTTATTTGTGACAAAAATTAAAATTTTTGTTGTTTTTGGGCTATTTTTGCAAAAAGGGAAGTTGGACCCGATGAGGGTTGCCTACGTATCCCACATCCGGTGGGAATCAAACTGGCGTAGTTCGGGCAAATTTGATAAAACCAACTATTTTTTGAAAACAAAATCTTTCTTTTCTTTTTTTCAAAAATCCGACAGAGTTTCAGTACTATTTGATTTTTCAAAACAGGTGGTTACCCTCACTTAGTCCTAACACTGCTATTTTCTTTTCAACTCTCTTCCATTATTCACAAGCCGGTCAACATGCAAATTCGGAGCAAGTAGCAAGTAGAATGCATCAGGATGGTCTTTTCATCTCAGGTTACCTGTCTTAGACGGACCCAACCCCTGTGTTGAGTCCCCTAAGTCAAATGCAAATAATGCAAACAAACGTTCCTACTAGGGATCCAGCATGTAAGAGCGGCTAAACGATCGGACCAGACAGGCGCAAGTAGCTTGACCGCCCTGCCCGTCATTGAAACACAAGCTCGAGACGTACTAAGTTTAGCCCTGGGTTTATTGTTCTAGACCTGGCTTACCCGAGCGGACAACTTGAGCCGAGGGAGGGCAGCGTATCGGGGATACAGAAGCTCCGCCGACTTAGCAACTTATCCGAACCTCGTTCTAAATGGGATAAGACTCTAAACAGAAGAGAAGTCACATGAAGTGCACCCTTCTCGATGATGTAGAAGACTCAGAGAGAGGAAGGGTTTCGTAGCAGTTTATATATACAATTCACCAAATATCAAAGCGGTAAAGCATTTAGCAGATTTAGCATGAAATATGTAGGAAAACCAGATAAAGCCAAATATAACAGCTATTCTAAGCTCGAATTCTTGAACCCTGAACCGAAATTCTGGGTCCGTATCCCCAGTAGAGTCGCCAGAGCTGTCATACCTCCTTTTTTACACACCTACCCCGAGGGATAGTGTGTAAGGGAGTTTTTCCAATTTAAGTGACATTAATCGAAATGAGATTATTTAATGATCAGCGTCGCCACTTGGGATAGGTTTGGCTTTTGGTATCCCAAGTCACCGGTTTATCTTGAATCCCAAATCGAGGAAATTTTCGACTTTCCAAATGAAGTCTGCGAACCAGAAATTCTGACTAAGGAATTCTGTTGACCCGGGGGAAGGTGTTAGGCACCCCCGGATCCCGTGGTTCTAGAACGGTCGCTTAAACTATCATAATTGGCCTAATATATGATTTTAAAGCATGTTCATCCTTTAGCGTAATTTAAAATTAATTATCGCTTTTGATTAATTTTAAAAAAAATTGAACGTCGTTTAAAATTTGTCTTTGGATCGCTTTACATGAAATGCACCCGCAATCCGAAGCACATGTTATCCAATGTTTTAGAATATGGATTTGGGTCACATGAAATGCACGCCCGAGTTTAGGAAGGTAAAATTATTAAAGAACGTGCCTAAAGCAACTAACGTGTTGTTAACTTTGCGGGAGGACATGAAAATTCGCTAAATGGCACGTCCCGAGTTCTAAATATTTTAAAGAAATAAATAAAGAGGGCCACGCAGTTTGTAAATTTTGTTTGGTACGGCGCACCTCAATTTATTTTAAAAGGATACTAGACTAAGGTTGAAGGGTCATGAACTATTATGTTATTTAAAATGGCCTTCCTAGAATTATTACAAGGTCCTATTAATTGACTAAATCATAGACATTCATTTCAAAACCCAAAAAACGGGCAATATCTATTTGCAAAAACTAACACCAACAAAACACTGAAGTGGGCTGGGGAATTAAAAACCCACTGGCCCAGTACAAAGGCGTGCCTGGAGCACGACTAGGCCTGGAGGAGAGGCCTGACACCTTAAAATCGAGTATTCATGTCTAATTATATTTTCACACTGGAATTGGGCCATAACAAACCATTGTGAGGCTAGCCAAAAAAAACTGGATCCGTGAACTATGTTATGCAGGTCTTATACTACTCAGTCATTAGCCCAGAGAACAACACAACACATAGGATTATTTTGTGTTTGAACTTATACATATATACAACTGATTTCCATGTTTGCAATTGTTTCGAAAAACGTAGATAACATATAGCCAAATATGATCAAATGCCTGTGAGCTGGTATTCATCAGTTTATTAACTTCAATATTGACCTGTTAAAATAGCTTTTGAATAACTATAAACACTGAAACTTATTTGAAGCATATGGAACAGTAGGTAAAGCTCACGAAGACACTTAATAGGGTACATGCATGTTTTAACAAGGAAGGCACCCTAACTATAAACAGAATATCAAATCAGAGATGGATACAGAGGTTTATTACACAGCTATCTATTGGTAGAATTAAACTAATGAATGTACTAAACAACTAAACAACAGTCCAATTAATTCATCAGTTTCCGACAGATAGAAGAATGATATGAGTTCCTGAAATTATCATCATGCTAAGATGAATGCATTATGCTGAATACTATTATGTTATACTAGTGAATCCAAAAATTTAAACAAAACTAAATAAAATATTGAATTAACAAACAGCTTTCATTCATTGTGCAGCAGATTTCAATCAATTATAGTCTTCAGGTTTGTAATTCATCTCATAGGAAATCAAGAGATACCTGGAATTTGAAAAGGAATAAAAGAGTGAGGATCAATGAAGCAGGACAATAGCAGCAGCTTTGAACTAGCAACAAAATAAGGTAGGAAAAGCTTCTTAAAAACCAGAGAAATGGTGTTTAAATCCCAATATCGAAACCAGTTGAGTATCAGCAGTAGAATCACCCTCAAAATTGGATTTCAAAGCTAAATTCAAACTATTTTCAACATCCTTGAGATCTAGAGGAGGATTTCAGAGCCTAACAAGATTTTTGCAACTATTTTTGTGTATTTTTTAGGATTTTTGGTGCTTAGAAATCTAAACCTATGAATTTCAACTCTCAATTTCTGCAATTGTTTTTTATGTGTTGATTTTCAGTACCTTTCAGGATTTTGTAACTCTCTAAGATCTGAATTCTCCCTCTCAAACTAAGATCTAAAAACCTCTTGAATTTTGAATTTTTCAGACTTCAAAACCTTTGAATTTTTCAGACTTCAAAACCTTTGAATTTCAAATTTCAGATCTCTAACCTCTAAACTTGTATTGCAAGGCAGGGTACTGCCCTTTTATAGAAAAAGTTAGGGCAACTTTCAATTTTATTCTTTCCTTTCAGTCCCCCATTTTGTGACTTCTTTATCAAGCTAGCATCTAAAATATTAAACAAAGGCCCTTGCTAGACACTTCTAGGGCTTTCTTATGCAATTATGGAAAAATTTCCTGAACCTTATTCCCTAATTTACCCTTACGCAAGCTGTTGATTACCCTTTAACCCTTTCTTTGAGACCCCCTAAGTTTCTAATCATTCAATTTCCCCCTTAAAGTATTGAATATCTACAAATGTGACCAAACAGAAAATGTTCTAACTAATGTCCTCAAATAGATCAAACGCAAATAAAAATGCACAATGAGAGTGCATCTAACAAGCTATGAATCAAGTTGAATCAAAAGAACCCTAGGCGCCTAAAATACATGGTAGACAAACATCGACTAACAAATTAAAATGAAAACTATCTCAAAAATTAACAGCAGCAAAGATACCAATCTTATGAATTAAGAATTAATTAAACTAACGAACTGATTTTTGCAAAAGAAATAGAACGGCCCTAAAAATGAAGAACAACATTTTTCAGGACACAAAATAACTAAAAAAACAACCAAAAGAATAAAAACAAAATCAAACTAGAAGACTTACCAAAAATATAACTCTGAAGGGGAAACTGGAACCAAGATCTCATAGGTTGGTCTGACTCCGGACACGGTTGAACGGATTTGATACAATGGACAAGACCTGCATGAACCTATTGCTTCCATTGAAAGCAAGAGACTCATGCGGGTATGGCCCAGTAAAACCCTAAGCTTCCTTTGTTTTGAAACCGCTCAATATGAAAGGGCTTTCAAGGAAATCTCCCAGATTGAGAGATGAAGGGAAAGAATATATGCTTGATGAGGTTTTGGGAAAGCTTTGGGCGAATTAGGGTTCTAGGCCGAATTTCGATCTAAAATTCGAGCTATTTGGGAAGGATTCGAAGGTTATTAGTTATGGATTCGGAAAGAGGGTGAGGAGACCATGGGGTGTAAAAATGGTGGTGATTAGGGACTCGCCCCGCCGCGAGCGATTTCCGGCGGCGGCAGACGGCGGAGGCAATAGGGAGTCAATGGCGGCTAGGGTTCTCTAGGGTTTGGGGGTAAGAGACGGAACAGGGGGTAGGCAGGCTTAGGACAGTTATATATTTTTTGATCTAGGCTTCTCGTCCGTTGGATTAAGAAACCTAGACGGCTAGGATCGTTCAAAGACTATACTACATCATTTTGGGGTTATGGAGGACCTGGACCAGGTTGGGGTATATCTGGGCTGGGTGTGGGCATTTGGACGGGGTTTCGGGGTTGGGCTGGTGAATTGTTTTGATTGGGCTGGTGATTTATACTGGCCCAACACTTATAAAGGCCAGAATTTCTCTTTTCTTTTATTTCTTTTATTTTTCATTTAATTCCCTCCTCCTTTTTATATATTTTCCTTTTCCTTTTTTTTTAAAAATAAAAACCTGGATTAAAAACTTAAAGTCCTAATTAAACTAATTAATCCTAAATGATGTTTACTACAAATTAATTGAAACAAAATTAAAAGAAACTAACAAAATCCAAAGCTAAAGTCAAATTTTATGATTGTGTATTTATTTATTTTTTTGGTAAAATCTAATTACTAACTAGTCTAAAGAATATGTAAAATCAAATTCCAAATGCAAATGCAATATTTTTTATATTTTTTATGAATTATTTAAAACTAAACATGCTCACACAAATAAAATAAACACAAAAATCACGCAATTAAATCAACAAATATCAAATAATAAAAGAAAATTCCTAATTTTAAGAAATCTATAGGAATAATTCAAGCGAGTCAAAAATCACGCGCTCACACCTGTTGCAGATTTTCTGCAATCTTTCTAAGTCAAAAACCACTTCGAAACACACTCCGAAACACTCCTGAGCCCTCGGGGCTCCTAACCAAATACATGTACTAACTCATCAACATCATACGAACTTAACTGTGCGATCAAATCAACTAAATAACATCATTATCAACAAATTAAACCTCAAATTCAAAGCATTTTTCCAAAACTTCATCAAGTTCCAAATTTCAGATTTCTAGTCCGAAACATGTCAAACGACGTTCAATTTTAACCAAACTTCACAGAAAGAACTTAAACGATATGTAAGACCTGTACCGGGCACCAAAACAAAAATACAGGCCCGATACCATCGCTTTCTAATCAAGTTTTTCATTTCAAATTTTCTTAAGCATTTTCAGAAAACAATTTCTCTTAAAATTCATTTCTCGGGCTCGGGACTTCAGAATTCAATTCCGGGTATACGCTCGAGTCCCATATTTTTCTACGGACCCTCGGAGACCACCAAATTACGGATTCGGGTCCATTTACCCAAAACGTTGATCAAAGTCAGATTTATTCATTTTAACATCAAAACTTAGTATTTTTTTACAGAATTTCATATTTAAGCTTTCCGGCTATGTGTCCGGACTGCTCACACAAATCGAGGCTACTCTAAATGAGATTTTCAAGGCCTCGGAAGCACAGAAGTCGTTTAAAATGGGTGATGACCCTTTGGGTCGTCATACAAAATATTAGGTTTATACACGGTATAAAGTAGTTTATTTATATCTATCTATATCTATATCTATATCTATATCTATATCTATACTATATTAAAAGTACGAAGGCCCTCGGCGAAATATCGTTTAATTTTTTTACCCTTTAAAACTACAGTTCATATTGGATAAAATAGTCATTTGATTATTTACCTAATATATTTAGGATCTTATAATCACCTAAAATTTTGTATATGGAATCCTTACCCGAAAACTCTTTCATCCTTCCCGGGTAAAGAGGGGCAGTTGTTGATACCTAATTTTTCTCTATGTAATTTTATACCCAAAATACTTCCCAAAATAGCATATATGTGCATATATAAGCACACCAAGAGTTTTGGCATTTTTAATGATTTTTAAACCAATTTATTGTCAATAATTATTCCCAAAATTATCATTTTTGATAAATAATTCATTTTATTCTCACATTTTCACCAAAATATAATTAAGGTAATTTTTTGCATATTTTTACAAATTTATTTGGAATTTTTAAAGCTAAATTGCATATAATTGCAATTATAGCCTATTTTGTGATTAATAGCATTTTATAATTACAAAATTAGTTCCAGTATTTTTAAGTTAATGTTTATGTGATATTTGTTTATCAGTATTTTTAATTTATTTTTAAAACCATTATTACCATTTTTATAAAATAAAAGGGGAAAATTTGGCTATTTAAAATCTAGCCTAAATTTTATTTCAATTTCAGCCCAAATTGGCACCCCAATTTAAATCCAATTACACGACCCAATACCCATTTAACCGACCCAACCCATAACCCTTTTTAATCTTGGCCGTTGATCATCAATGGCCATTGTCCCCCCTTTCCTTTTTTAATTTCAAACGACCCTTACCCTACCTCATTTCTCCTAAAACGCCGCCTCTAGCCCCCTTTTCTCTCAAACGCTCTCGAACTCTCTCGAAACCCTAATCATTTTCTGCCACTTTCAAACCCAAACTCACCGGAATTCATGTCCGCTCAAGCCATAGACGACCTATACTCACCTCCTACTACTCTCACGTGCCTGATGCCTGAAGGTTCGAGGCTAGACTTCGAGAGCCTTCACTTAGATCTTCATTGATTCGAGGTTTCCAGCCATCTCCAGCCTTGCTCCGGCGTGTCTTAGCCTCCATAGCCTGATTCCGACCTTATTGACTCCGGATCTGATCTTGTTTCTTCCAAGCCTTTCTCATTTCTAGGGTTCTCAGAAACCCTAGCTTATTCGAGGTTCTTTTCCATTTATTTGTGCTAGATCTGTGCTGTATTTAACATTTCAAGTGTTCTCCCCAAATTTCCTTTTCAAAAATCTTTTGATTTCAAATTAGGGTTTCTGAGTCTGTTTGCTAATATTTTGTTCGATTCATTTGCTTATCATCTCTAGGTTTTGAAAACCTTAATTTTTGGGATTTGTTTGAGAATCTGAAACTATTTGTTGATTTTATTTGTTTATCATCTTTTAAGTGTTGAAACCCCTAATTTCTTTGGAGTTTATGCGAGTTCCTGAAGTTGTTAGTGCATTGCATCTGTTGGAAATTGCCCGACTTGATTTGAAATTCCTTTGTTTCATAATCCCTTTTCTTTATGTGATTCCTTTGACTCTAAGTTCTTGCTACTTGCAGACTTGACTATGTTTTAAGAAACGTTCTCACTTGATTTTTGCATGCTTCTGATCTTTTTCTCTATTACTAAGCAAATGAAATTTGATCTACGTGACTATTATGCTATGAATGCTTGTTGTCTATTAATTCTGTGCTATTACTATATGTCATCTCCTCTTGCCATAGCTTGGCCTCACATGCCTATTACTTGTGCACCTCATTTATGTACTGAGTCCCTTCTGTGATTGATTTTCAAAAACTTTTTCTTGTGAAATTCTGATTTCTTTCGCCTGTTAAGGGTTAATTGATTTCTTTCCTTATTTTGCCTTACTGAATCCTTTCTCAAAATAAGTATGTTCCTGTACTTGGACTTAATCACTTGCTATATTGTATTACTACTCCTTTTTTGGCAATAACCAATCTGCCTCTTAAATTGATTTCTTTCCTTATTTTTAAACCTATCACTGCCCGTTAACAAGTGACCCCTTAATTAAGGGCAATTACTGGTGTAATTGAATCTGATTAGTGATTGTTTCTATGTTTGTGGCTTATTACCTCACTTTTTACTCATTTTCAAAAACTATAAATACATGTACTTCTTCCCCTTCAAAAGGAGTTCGAACACACAAACAAGTCATTACTTCTTACCCTCAAATTCACTTAGATTTTTAAGCATTCAAGTTCTCTGAACTCACAAGCATAAAGGTTCTTTTGATTGTGGCTTGGCTTGAAAGTATCCTGCTTTTCTTTGCTTTCTTCTTTTGCAACTGGTATGTTATCTTTGTCTAATTTCTGCCACTCCCCCATGTGTTTATTCTTCAGTCCATTCTTTGTTTAGCTTACTGCTCCCATAATGTAATTTTTTTTTTTTGCAAGTTGGTTTGTTTCTTTGCTATGCTCCTACATGAATCCCTATCCCTCAATTCCTTTTGTATGTTGAGTTATGGTTCAGAAACATGACAACACTTGACATTGTTGTTCATGTATATGGACTGGACTCCCTGAGTCCTAAACTCTTTCAATTCCCATTCCTTTTTCCGTTTTATATGTATCCTGAGCTTAAGACCTTGGTCTAGTAGTGTCATAATCACTGTCTAGACCATAGTCTGACCTTCAATAGGTCTGTTCTCTTATTTGCTGGTTGAACAGACTTGGTCAGGGGTGTGCCAGCCTACCTCATGGTTAGGTATGACCACCAGCCTGCCTTGGCATACACTAACTCCCTCTCTATTGTACTTGCACTCACTCTTAGAACCTAGGTTCTGCCCCCTTCTTGTGAGCCTTGCCTTGGGACCCATGAGCTCCCTCTGAACTTGGACACTTGAGGGTTGGCTTTTCCACACTGCACTCTAATTCAGTTTCTAATTAATATCTTGGGTGTAAGCACTGCCTGGGGTTCCTGAAACTCCTTGGATCTCTGAAACACCCTAGATAAGAGAAGTCTTTGGAAATTTTGATCTCGGAAGTGGTTCAATCTCATATTATTAGACATTAAGTCTGAATTAGGCTGCTCGGATGTAGTTGATAGATTCTGATATACTTTTAATTTCAGTCTTATTCTACTGGTCTGTAATGATTTGTATAAACTCATGGGAATTTCATGAAAAAGGGGATGGGGTTTACTTTTATGCACAAAGGGTAGAAAACATGCCTATAGGATTTTATTTCTAATTTGTGCAGTCTCGCACGTAGAAAGCATACCTATAGGATTTAACTTCTGAATTATGCAACCATGCATATAGATACCATGCCTATAGGGGTTTGCATCTTTGCATATAATAACATCATTAGGCAAATAGTTAGTTTTAATAATAAAATAGCATATATAGATATCATTGTTTATAAGGCTTCTATTAGTGTTTAAAAAGGTATCAAGAAGCAATAGCGCATAGAAAGCATGCCTATAGGTATTTCAAACTAGAGTTGTCTCACTTGTTTAAAACAGTATCGATTTTACTAAAACAAACGACTTCCTACACCCTTTCTGAACTCTTAAAACCTTTTCTCATAATCAAATCAGTGTATTCTTTCTGAAACTTACTCTCTCGTTGACTCTGGTAAATTTTTTTTTTCAAATCTGCCTAAAGTCATTTCTTTATATTTATCTGACAAATCTCTTCTAATCGGTCTGCAACTCAGTACTTTGTTAAAAATTGGCAACTCCTTTTCCTAACCAGTCTACCTCCTGAAACTCGTTTTAGATGTTAAACCACTTTTGTAACAAACCAGTACCCTTTTATAAAACCTATTTTTACTCTGTAATTTTTCTTTAAAATCAGCTTGTGTTTTAAAAAAATCAGTAGTTATATCCAACACATAGACAAAGGGTTAACTAATCAACTGGATCAGTCTTATATAACCGCATTCGAGTGAGCCTAATGCAGACTTCCTATCTAAAAATATGTGTTGAACCAGTCCGCTTATAGCTTTAATTTAATTTAAGACTAAACCAGTACGTGCAAGACACGCTAAACTCTATGGCTTTATATGATTTTGGGAGACTTATTTGAGCCCTACTTGCTTATTTGCTTTCCCCTTTACTTGCATTATGTGTTTTGATTGATGCCTTAGTATTTTGTCATTTGAAAACTCTCAAAAGGCCCTAAACCCCTCTCCCTTTAGGACTAGTAGTCCAAATGCTTCCGGGACTGATAGGATTGGGACGGGTACTAGCATGCAATAAGTAACGAGACATTCCGCGCTTTAATACCTTAATGTGGTGGGAAGGGTAGATATGGATATGATGACTACGCGATAACACCACATGTATAAACGGTTATCGGGTGTTGTGTGGGGTGATCCATATTATTTATAAACATAGGACCCTTCTCCCTTTACCTGTTTATTTTTATTTTTAAAACTACTTTCTTCTCAAATTTCAGCTTCTTTAACTTCATTTTAATTTCAAATTATTTGCAACTATTATATGAAAACCCCCTCGTATTTGTAATTCTTGCTTGTTTACTTGTTGTTTGCACTTGAAGTCACAATTATAACATGGTCGGGAACCACACTAGTAGATCTTGAGGGGTGTCTAATACCTTCCCCTCGAGATAATTTCTAGCCCTTACCCTAACTCTGGTTTTCCAACTAAAATAACTCTTAGTGTCCTAATGCACTTAATAATTAGGTGGCGACTCTTCAAACTCAAAACAAAAAACCCAATTCTCGCAAGGGAATAGAGTTGTCCTCCCGAATGTCGTATACCCAATTCTGAACCCGGTTCTGGAAAAAAAAAGGGGTGTCGACATCATGGCGACTCTGCTAGGGATTCGTTAGGCTTTTACCATTTCATGTCATATGTGACTTTATTGCTTTCTTTAATTGCTTTGTTTAATGCCTTTATTCGAAACTGACATTTCTTTTGTTTCTTTTTCTTTAACACTTTTATTTACCGCTTTCCATCAATACCGTTGTAATTTTGAGCAATTATTGTAAACATTTATTTTATGAACGTGGAAATACATGTCAATTTGTTTCATTCTTGTAAACTGCATCTTCAATATCATATTCTACTCGTGCCAAACAAATATCATAGCAACGCTTATAATGAGTGGTTACGCCCTTCCGATATTATCACCCTTTAAATTTGGCAAAGGCGTATTTGCGGTAAAACCAGTCGATCAGCGGTGCAGTCGATGGTTCCGTGCCTTTCCCTTTTGAGTTGTCTGCTCAAGGGTACCTGTCTAATACCCCAATAGAAACCTTACTCCATTTAAACTGTACATGCATCATGGTTAAACCTAGCCAAGTCAGTTATGTTGTCCACATAATGACTCATTAGGATAGACTTGTCCAAAGTCCATCGGGTTTCCTTGAAACCCAAAAGGACACCTCCATGTTCTGTTCATTTATTTGGAGAAATAAATGCTTGCTATGCTAATTATTGGTTTAAATAGTCGATTCTGGTGGGGTAGGAGCCTAACGCTTTGTTTTGCAGAAAATGAGGCACGAAGTCCCCAGATTTGGCGTGGTAACCAACATTCATCCAAGGCTGCTGAATTGGTGGAAAGACCTCCACTCCAGTGATTAGATGCTCGTCCGCAAATACTCAGGGAATTTGCCTTCCTTTCTAGAAATCCAGCCTGACAACAGAATCATAGAGGCTGCAACACTGTTCTGGGATAGTGATAGGTCTGTGTTCCGCTTCGGGGACCTTGAAATGACTTCTTTTCTCGAAGATATAGGAGGCTTAGCTAGTATCCCTTGGGAGACTCCGTGTTTGCTTATGCCAGAGAATCGCAAGGTTAGGGGTTTTCCTTAAGATGATGGAACTGAAGAAACATCCGTATTTAACCTGTAAGAAGGAATCTTATGTCATGCCCTAAAATCCAAGGAGCGCGACCGGCGCTCAACCGAGTAAACCCAACTGAGCAAGCCTGTTAGGTTCCATTCTACCCAAACCAACTTATAATTAAATAGGAGATGGACTCCATTAACCATACTTAGTAAGTATTTTATTATCAACTACCTTTTTGTTTTCATCAGCCATTTCAACTTTAGTATTCAAAATATGACAATTTATATATATTAAGGAAAACATATTTGCCAAACACCAATACTTCAAATTTAGTTCCCAATAACAAACACCACCCACAACCTGTCTACGGAGCCTCTAAATACAACTGAAGAATAATTTGGAGATGCCGGTAACAAGGCTCCGGCTATACCTCAAATACAAAGTACATGACATGACCCCAGGATAAAGTGGGGCTCACCAAGTCTGCTGGGAAGAGAATACTGCTATCACTGGCCGTTGCCACTCGCTGTGGAATAACCTGTATCATAAAACGATACAGCTCATCTGGCAAAAGGGATGTTAGTGCCATTGAATAGCACTAGTATGTATAACTAAACAACATCTAATTAGAAAGAACTATCAAACGAGAATAAAGAAATCATTAACACCTTGTCATTAGAAAGAATTGCCAAACAAGAATAAAGAGATCATAAAAGTAAATCAAAAGCTAACAATCTCCACATCAACAAATAAAAGGGATCACATAGCTTTCACATAATTTCCATACCACTAGGTTGCGTTCCATAGCCCGTCATACACATATCATATTATACACCTATGCGTTTCATAGCCCGTCCATAGGGTTCACATATCATATTATATAACTCTACGTTTCATAGCCCGTCCATAGGTTCCACATATCATATTATACACTTATGCATTTCATAGCCCGTCCATAGGTTCCATATTTTATATTATACCCCTATGCGTTTCATAGCCCGTCCATAGGGTCATCATATTATATTATACACCTATGCATTTCATAGCCAGTCTATAGGGTTCACATATCATATTATACACTTATGCGTCTCATAGCCCGTCCATAGGTTCAGCATATTATATTATACACCTATGCGTTTCATAGCCCGTCCATAGGGTTCATATATCATATTATACACTTATGCGTTTCATAGCTCGTCCATAGGTTCAGCATATTATATTATACACTTATGCATTTTATAGCCCGTCCATATGTTCCACATATCAATTAATCGGCACATGGGGCCACAATCATTACAACATACTTGGCACTAGGCCATAATTCATAACTCAATCTCTTATTTTCCACATTTCACATCATTCCACATATTTCACATCAATATCAATTTCAACAACAAGCCATTCAATACAAGATGTCAAGTACACATGAGAGGAACCATGAATCCTCGGCATATACAATATCACAGAGATCATACACCTCAAGTTTATTGACAATGGAACTTTAAACACCGAGGGATCTTCCAAATCAATAGAGGGGGTACACCAACCCGCAATAAAAACACACATCAAAGGCATAAGCAAATAATTACACCAATTATTCTTGAATCCTTCTTCTTTTTTTTTAATCATGACATTATACAATTATAATTCAAGTTCTCAGCACATTGGCCACACTCTATTTTCCAAATCCATTTGATTACTTCAAACATCTCTACACATAGAGGATTCCACATAGTTTGGCATAAGATATGCAACTCAATCTCAATTTAAGGTCTTAGCATTTCAATACATGATTCATATCCCTTGCACCCTTTTTAAGTTATCAACAATAGCAGATTGATTATATTGGAATGCATCTTTCACAATTATAGGGTCACAACACCAACTCATGTAAAATACCAATCACAGCAAGAATCCAAAGTTTAATCTTACCACATTTATACAGTCACTTACTTCACTTCCAAATATCTTTGTACATTACCAACAACTAGACACAATCAATCAAATACATTTGGTACACATACGAACAATTTGGAGGATCAACCATAATGGGTTTTCTTACACAATTTGGCATCAAAATCTCAATTTAAACTTGACTTGAAGTCTAGGCATTTTAGCTCATAGTTCCTATTTTTCACACATCCTCGTTTACCAAGAATGACATGCTAAACACATTGAGGTACATCTTTTACATATATTCTTGCAGCACCCAAATCCTTTGAAATAATGAATACCACATAAATCAAATTTCGGACTTACAACATACGCAGGGACACCATGGGAGCTCAATTTCTAAGAAGAGTGAGTTTTAGCCATACATACCTTTCTTTAGCTTTCCTTAAATTACTACGATATTCCGAAAATTCTAGAAACTTTAATATATTTTGATACATAGCAAAATTGAAAACAAATTAGGAAGATATTCATAATTCTAGCTCATTTGAGTATTTTATCAAATACTAGGTGCGCATCTTGATTTCAAATTCCCTTTTCAAGATTTTCTTCATTCCCTAACCCAATCTTTACTTATTTATGTTAAACAATCTTTCCATAAACCTAAGTCGTACATGCATGTACACATAATAGTATTACACCCAATAATCATACCTCAATACCCCGTCTTATACTCCAAACTCAAAATTAAAACCAAGGGTATAGAATCTTACCTCTTAGATGAAGAACTTGTGATTGGGTTCTTTGATTCTTGAAGATTGATGAATGATTTGGATGATTTAAATGTTGGGTTCCTCCTTCTCTTTCTAAAATTCTCTCACCTCTCTCTAAAATCAGTAGAAAATGACCCTAAATGAAGCCCCAAAGGCTATATATCAAAATGGGGTCGGGTTATAAAAATTAGAAAATTAACCCTCCGATGTAAACTATGCGATCGCAGAACAGACCGCAGAATGGGTATGCGGGCCGCAGATTTGTCGTAGAACTCGTTGCCCAGAACTGGGCTATTCTGCCTCATTCTGCGACCATTCTGCGATTGCAGAATGGATCTGCGGTCCGCAGAGTTAAATTTGCGATCGCAGATTTCACGCAGAATCGCTTTTTTCCAGCTTTTGGTAATTTGATCATATCTTTGTGTAGGAATGTCCAAATGACGAACGGTTTGAAGCGTTAGAAATTAGAATCAAAGACCTTTCATTTTATAGGTTATAAAGAACCTAAAACCTTATATATATTTAGATATGCTCGTTCAAATTATGGGCTAGTGCAAGATCATTGGGAATTTTAGCCAATTATGAACTTTTCTAATTTTTCTTAGACTTAGGCCTTTCCTTGGACCCCAAATTACTTACTATAAGACTTATACATATATTTACCAAATCCAACGGGTGTACACTATATTAATAGCACATAAAATATTATAATTAGCCTATGTGACACCACAAAACCCTAAATTACTTGGTGAAATCTTCCGAGGCCTTACATTCTCCCCCGCCCCCAGGATCATTCGTCCTCGAATAAGGAGTAGATTCCGACTAAAACATTTAATATAATCAATCTCTTTTCTTACCTACCTCAAGACCTTAAATTTTGACTAACGCCTAAATTTTTCGGAAATTTCGGCAGAGTCTCTTTTGTAACTAGGCCTATCCACCTCCCAGAGAATTACCAAAATCGTCTTAACACATCCACAACTAGACAGAGCACCACATGGGTAAATTTTATGACGGTGCATGTATAGACATGAGCGAGTAGATTTTGTCCAATTAAATAAAAAGATTCTGTACGAAATTCATCAGATATACTCTCTTAGTGAGAATTTAGGAAAAGCAAGTGGGAAGTATCAATAGAGTGATAACTCAATTCAAGGACATAATTATAGAACTTAGTTTCACCAGAATACAAATAGAGAATTCATAATAGAGTAGATTCATGAATAGTGTGTCCCGTTCAAAGAGTTGATACACACAATGTTTTGTTATTCAACGCTTTGTTAAGGCCACGTTAATGAGAACTCTTCAATATGGATGTACATATACAATGAGTAGAAATTCTGATTTGACTCACTTAACGACGTTAGGTTTATAGGGCAATAGCTTAATCGATACCCCTCAACTCTACATCTCTAACGTACGTAGGTAACATACTGATATAACATATGATCTGATGGTGGAAAGACATCAATAGGGACAAGTACACTCCCCTCTTAGCGATATGTTTTACCAATCAATCCACATCTCAGTATATTCTCCTAACAAGTCCTTGGTCAATCCACTCGGACTCAATGGTGGGATCAATCCCTCTTTACATGCCTCAAATTTGCAAATTATGGCATCAAGGTTACCAATCTTGAGAATAAGACTTAGAGAGAAAATTAGCTCCCTAACTTGAGCTATATTGCACGATTGGAGTATCAAACACTACAACAAATTTGGCCTAAGGCCACACTAATTTTAGACAACGCTTTAGAAATATTGTCAAAAGTACTTGTGGCAACGTTTTTTGAGGGGTGGTCTTTGCTGGGAGCTTTAGGCTACGTAATTTAGGCAACGCTTTTAAAGCGTTCTCTTTCAATATAAAGACTACACTATTTAAGTGTTGCCAAAACATGAAATAATTGGTAACGCTTTTTGACCTATAATACAACTCTTTTGAAGAGTGTTATTTTTTCATCCTAAAAGAAACACTTATAAAGTGTCCCGCTGAAATATTTTGCCCAATTCCAAATTTCCCACCACTAAAATATTTCGCCCAATTCCAAATTTTCTATCGCTAAAATATTTCATCCCTTCCGAAATTCCCTTTGCTATTTCACCGCCATCGCAATACAAATTCTTCTAATGGATCCTATCGACTCCAAATATAGATCCTATTAGGGATCATTTTGCCCTAGTTTCAAAAATGCCCTCGACTAGAGAAATTGCTCTGCTCCATCTCTTTCTTCGGCGAAGTCATTCGGTGAAATTGAGTTGTAACTTGTAGGTTTGTTTCCTTTCACTCGTTGTCTCTATTAAGAGCATAAAATTATAATACTCTGGTACTTTCGAATCACTGATTTGTTCTTTGTTTGCTGCTTGTGTCTAGAATGCAATACTGGTTAACTTGTTCAGTGCTAGTCGTTGCGATCTCCTCTTCCTTCACTGTTGGTTTCTAGTAAGGTGTTTGTTGTTATCTTATAATTACATTCTATTTCTTATTTTTGAGATATCGGTCAGCCATAGCTAGTCATCTGTATGCTAATTTTGGTTTGTATTGTTGTGGGTTTGCTGATTCGGACAATGTTATTTCTCTTCTGCCAAACACTTTGAGATTTGTTATGGTAGTGTATCATTTTATATTTTGTGTGCAATAAGTCTTAAATTTGGTTTATAGGAGTGCGAAGGTGAAGAAGAAGGAAGTAGTTGCTCAGCGACCCCAAGAGGCGCAAGGTACTTGAACTGCTTTTTATTTTGTGGATGCTTTTAAATTCTGGTAAGATAAAACTCTGCCTGTATAAGTATGTGCTTTCAATTTTCAAATTTCTATATTACTTGCATTCACAAAGTCTTTGAGCTGCATTTCTTTTTTTCACATCTTGCATTTGTATACTTGTATGCATTGAACGAAGGAACAATATGTTTATCTGTTAGTTGATCATCTTTTCTTTGAACAAGTGCATAATATTGGTGTAGCAATTACATTAGAAGCTTTGTTTTAGGTATTATGACAATATTATTGGGCTAAAGTTAATTTGGTGCACTAAGTGCAATTAATATCTCTCTGTATCCTAATATTTTCTACTGTTCTTTCCTCATTTGGTATTTGCTCTTGAGCAACATGTTTATTATCAAGAAAGTCATTTTATATTGAAACCTAGTAATCTTGTAATGAGAAAACTTTTTTCTTTCAAAAACAATATATGTGAGCACATACTAGTTTTGTTTAGATTGGAGCTATCTCCTATTTTATTAGCAAGTTCCTTTCTTTAAGAAATATATAATTTAACTTTTTTGATATTCATTACACCTTTGTAATGACGGCAAGCTTGTTTCAGTGTGATATGAATAAAGTTAGACTTCCTCGTGCTTCTTATCTCTCTTAATTTTCCATACCCAAGGCCATATGCAAGCATCCTTGAGACTGGGAACTACTTGATTTCATGTCATAGTTGTATCTCTTAAATGAGGACACTCATTTTTGTCCTGCTGAGAAAATAAACAAATAAGCCTTCACTTTTATAGCTTTAGTCTTTTAAAACAGTTTCATAAACATTTAATCAAGTAGATACATAAGCTACTTCATACAACTATGGGAAGAGTTCCATAAATACTAGTAAGTACAACTTTGATTGTGCTTCGATTTGCGAGTTGTGCCATGTATGTAATATACATGAAGTTAAGTTTGCTTAGTAACTGTAACAGAAAGGTAGGAGCAGCAACTGAACATGCATCATTTATAAGCAAATAAAGGTGTTAAGAGCTGTCAATGATCCCGGATTCATTGATCGCAGAACTTTGATCCAACCGCCTCTACCGTCAGCTCTTACAGCAATCAAATCAACAGCAGTCACACCTGATCCTTGCAGTCCTCAAGACAGTGATCCAGATCTCTTGTCCTTAACCTTCTTGCACCATTTTCTCAAGTGCCAGTAAGTTGATTTTTCATGCTTATAGATTGTTCTCGTGTGGAACTGGTAAAGAAGGTGATTCTTTTCTTGTGGAATGTAATGAAAGTGAAGGAGCCATAAAGAGGACTTATACTGGGTTTAGAAAGAAATCAGCTGGTGTTGTGCAGTTTGACACTACACAGAATCATTTCTTGACTGTGGGTGAAGATAGCAAGATAAAATTTTGGGACATGGACAACATTAACATTCTTACAACTATAGATGCAGATGGTGGTCTCCTAGTTAGTGCTTATGCCAGTTTTATAGTTTAATTTGAGCATCCATCTCCTAGATACACCACAAAAAGAAAAACAAAATGAAAATGAAAGCTACAAAGCAAATTGGAACTTTCCCTTGAATATTTAGAATAGTTTGAAGATGGCTGTAAGTTTGGTGGTTGTTGCAGACTCTTCCGCGCTTGAGATTCAACAAGGAGGGAAATCTTCTTGCTGTTGCTACTGCTGACAATGGGATTAAGATACTAGAAAATGCTGCTGGTATGAGATCTTTAAGGACAGTTGAAGCCCCACCTTTTGAAGCACTAAGATCACCCATTGAAGCAGCTGCTATTAAGGTATTGATGGTTGATTGCTTCTCCCGTTATGTTAGAAGTAAAAGATCTTCTTGTCTTTTTTTAGCAGGTTTCTAGCTCTTCTGTTCCAAATGTTACTCTTGTCAATTGTAAAGTGGAAAGAAGCTCTCCTATCAGGCCTTCTCCCATCCTTGTATGTGCTATTTTAATTTTTTTTCTTTCTCAGTTTAGTCTTTCTAGTCTGCATGAATGATGGTAGTCCCACAATCTGTTACTAAGAGCATGTTTTGGCTTCAAACATTGTGTGTATGAATTATGATAAGAGGTTGCCTATAATTCTAGTCTTCAGTGCAAGTAGTCTAATTTGTTCTTTAACTTGCATGCGTTGTACTGTAATTTGAAAAACCTTGGTATTCTGTATTCTTGAACTGCTGAATTTGCTACAGTAATACAAATTAGTGAATTTATCCTCAGATAAATTTTTATTCTGCCGACTTTCTTTGCAGAATGGAGTTGATTTTATGCCCAAAAGTCTGGAGAAACCAAGAATATTAGAGGATGTTTCAGATAAGGCCAAACCTTAGTAGTTGAATGAAATTTTAGCTACATATTTATTTTTAAAATGTTATGCAAACGAATTTCTGAAATGTCTTGGGGTCTTAAAGGCCACTGCTAATGTTGTTCCACAACATTGGCAACCGAACAATGATCTTCTTATGGCTAATGATGTCTCAGGTATCAATTTGGAAGAGGTTGTTCCTTGCATAGCCCTTTCAAAGAATGACTCTTATGTAATGTCAGCTGCTGGTGGAAAACTTTTATTATTCAATATGATGACATCAGTATCATCGTCAAGAATAATAACAAGGGAATTCCTTGAACCTGAGATTCTATCCTTATTTTCTGATTCCTGCACTTGACTTCCACCAGTTATAATATCTTCTGCCATGTTTTGTATACTCTTTTCCTTAGACTTATACTTTCTTTTTCTCCTTGGTCTAGATAAATCATCGCATGAGCCAGTGACTATGCATAAATCTACTTCTGTTGCAGCAGGTGCCTTATTCTGATTCTCATATGAACGTCGATCAACTTTGGGTTCTTTGCTTCCTTGATACAACTCAGTTTTTCTTGGCAGCTCTCAAAGTTCTCAAATTTTCATTATCTTTTTCTTTTCATTCAAGTGCCATCTCAAGTTCTTGGACCCTGGTCTATAGATAGCCGCACACTAAAGAATCTTCAAAGCTCAAAAATAATAAAACCATATTTTATTTAGGAAATCCAATACTTACCTTTAACTTATTTATCTTTTCTTACTTCTCAAGTTTCCTAAGAGAACGAGCTTGTCTTGAGTGACAGATTAGAGTCACTGATGTATATGGTTTTGTATTGTGCAATTTAAATTGGATATAACATGGCGTAATACTTTGGTGCTTCATCTGTTTACCGGTGCACATTCCCTCGAGCAAATCTCATGTTTCTGGCATTTCTTTGTTACTTTTCAACGTTTTTGTATTTGCTTCGACATATTTGGATTTGCATGGTTTCTTTACTTTTTATTAAGTAAAAATAAAATATATCAATATATTTTATATTTCATGGACCAATATGTCGGGCCCGGGCTCAGCCTGAGCAACACACATCTAGTTTACTTATATGTGACTGAAAAATATCCAAAACATGGTGCTACTATATATTATCATAGTCTTTGTTCTTCTTGACGAACGATCAAAATTTAGTTTCTATCTAATTATAATTTCTTTTATGTGTAGGTGAATGTGGGTGATGCAACTGGAAATGGTGTCGGAAAGTCAATTTGATCTTAATGTGAATGCGAAGATTTTTTGGATAACTTGGATGTCTAATATTCATGATATTATATGAATATATTCACTTTTGTAAAGTTTACTATTAATGGGCAATTTGACTCATTATTTTATTAGTATGTGTATTCATTTGATTTTTTTTGGTACTTATTAGCTAATTTAGTTCTTTATATCATCAAAATAGATGATAATAAAGCATATGTTTGAAATATTGTACTTACGGGGTATTATGCAAAATGTAAATTTTAAAAATAATTAAAATATAAATTATATACTCTAACCAAATTGCCACGCTTTAATAGTGTGGCCATATGTTTGCAGGCCATGTTTTGTAAGTCTTCATTTAGAAGCCACGCTCAACTAGTGTGGCCTAGAAGTTAACAAAGGCCACGTTTTCCGAGTGTAGCTGTAAGGTATAAAAGTGTTCCCATATTGGGTGTAATAAGTGTTGTCTTTGTCATCTAATAGGCCACGCTTTTAAGCGTAGATGGTAAGACAACAGTTGAAAAGCGTGCCCGTAGGTCAAAGGTTACGCTATTTTTGGCCACCCCTAATAAAGTGTTGCCTAAAGTTGAAAAGTGTGGCCTTCGATCAAAGACCACACTTTTTGCTAGTTTAGGCCACACTTTTTCGGGGTAGTCATAGGCCTAAAATGTTGTAGTGAAAGAAGGCTGAAATTCATAAATGTCCGAATAGCCTCCAACTTATAGATGTGGTCGACAATACACCGATAAGAAGGACTCTACTAGACACAGCTCTGAGACATCCTAGGACACTTTAAAACCTTTGGCTCTGATACCAAGTTTGTCATGCCCCAAAATCCAAGGAGCGCGACCGGCGCTCAACCGAGTAAACCCGACTGAGCAAGCCTATTAGGTTCCATTCTACCCAAAGCAACTTATAATTAAATAGGAGATGGACTTCATTAACCATACTTAGTAAGTATTTTATTATCAACTGCCTTTTTGTTTTCATCAGCCATTTCAACTTTAGTATTCAAAATATGACAATTTATATATATGAAGGAAAACATATTTGCCAAACACCAATACTTCAAATTTAGTTCCCAATACCAAACACTACCCATAACCTGTCTACGGAGCATCTAAATACAATTGAAAGATAATTTAGAGATGCCGGTAACAAGGCTCCGGCTATACCTCAAATACAAAGTACAACATGACCCCGGGATAAAGTGGGGCTCACCAAGTCTGCTGGGAAGAGAATACTGTTATCACTGGCCATTGCCACTCGCTGTAGAACAACATGTATCATAAAACGATGCAGCGCCCCCGGCAAAAGGGACGTTAGTGCCATTGAATAGCACTAGTATGTATAACTAAACACCATCTAATTAAAAAGAACTATAAAACAAGAATAAAGAAATTGTTAACACCTTGTCATTAGAAAGAATTGTCAAACAAGAATAAAGAGATCATAAAAGTGAATCAAAAGCTTTAACAATCTCCACATCAATAAATAAAAGGGATCACATAGCTTTCACATAATTTCCATACCTCTAGGTTGCGTTCCATAGCCCGTCATACACATATCATATTATACACCTATGCATTTCATTGCCCGTCCATAGGGTTCACATATCATATTATACACCTATGCATTTCATAGCCCGTCCATATGTTCCACATATCATATCATACACCTATGTGTTTCATAGCCCGTCCATAGGTTCCACATTTTATATTATACCCCTATGCGTTTCATAGCCCGTCCATAGGGTCAGCATATTATATTATACACCTATGCGTTTCATAGCCCGTCCATAGGGTTCACATATCATATTATACATCTCTGCGTTTCATAGCCCGTCCATAGGCTTAGCATATTATATTATACACCTATGCGTTTCATAGCCCGTCCATAGGGTTCACATATCATATTATACACTTATGAGTTTCATAGCCCGTCCATAGGTTTAGCATATTATATTATACACCTATGTATTTCATAGCCCGTCCATAGGTTCCATATATCAATTAATCGGCACATGGGGCCACAATCATTACAACATACTTGGCACTAGGCCATAATTCATAACTCAATCTCTTATTTCCCACATTTCACATCATTCCACATATTTCACATCAATATCAATTTCAACAACAAGCCATTCAATACAAGATGTCAAGTACACATGAGAGGAACCATGAATCCTCGGCATATACAATATCTCAGAGATCATACACCTCAAGTTTATTGACAATGGAACTTTAAATACTGTGGGATCTTCCAAATCAATAGAGGGGGTACACCAACCCGCAATAAAAACACTCATCAAAGGTATAAGCAAATAATTACACCAATTATTCTTTAATCCTTTTTTTTTTTTAATCATGACATTATACAATTATAATTCAAGTTCTCGACACATTGGCCACACTCTATTTCCCAATTCATTTGATTACTTCAAACATCTCTACACATAGAGGATTCCACATAGTTTGGCATAAGATATGCAACTCAATCTCAATTTAAGGTCTTAGCATTTCAATACACGATTCTTATCCCTTGCACCCTTTTTAAGTTATCAACAATAGCAGATTGATCATATTGGAATGCATCTTTCACAATTATAGGGTCACAACACCAACTCATGTAAAATACCAATCACAACAAGAATCCAAAGTTCAATCTTACCACATTTACACAGTCACTTACTTCACTTCCAAACATCTTTGTACATTACCAATAACTAGACACAATCAATCATATACATTTGGTACACATAAGAACAATTTGGAGGATCAACCATAACGGGTTTTCTTACACAATTTGGCATCAAAATCTCAATTTAAACTTGACTTGAAGTCTAGCTCATAGTTCCCATTTTTCACATATCCTTGTTTACCAAGAATAACATGCTAAACACATTGAGGTACATCTTTTACATATATTCTTGCAATACCCAAATCCTTTGAAATAATGAATACCACATAAATCAAATTTCGGACTTACAACATACGCAGGGACACCATGGGAGCTCAATTTCTAAGAAGAGTGAGTTTTAG
>MU741649.1:35521-78406 GCA_026770625.1 Nicotiana glauca
TATAGAATCTTACCTCTTAGATGAAGAACTTGTGATTGGGTTCTTTGATTCTTGAAGATTGATGCAAGATTTGGATGATTTAAATTTTGGGTTCCTCCTTCTCTCTCTAAAAGTCTCTCACCTCTCTCTAAAGTCAGTAGAAAATGACCCCAAATGAAGCCCCAAAGGCTATATATCAAAATGGGGTCGGGTTATAAAAATTAGAAAATTAACCCTCTGATGTCAACTATGCGATCGCAGAATGGACCGCAGAATGGGTATGCGGGCCGCAGATTCATCGCAGAACTCGTTGCCCAGAACTGGGCTATTTTGCCTCATTCTGCGACCATTCTGTGATCGCAGAATGGATCTGCGGTCCGCAGAGTTAAATCTGCGATCGCAGATTTCACGCAGAATCGCATTTTTCCAGCTTTTGGTAATTTGATCATAACTTTGTGTAGGAATGTCCAAATGACGAACGATTTGAAGCGTTGGAAACTAGAATCAAAGACCTTTCATTTGATAAGTTATAAATCACCTAAAACTTATAGATATTTAGATATGATCGTTCAAAGTATGGGCCAGTGCAAGATCATTGGGAATTTTAGCCTATTATGAACTTTTCCAATTTTTCTTAGACTTAGGCCTTTCCTTGGACCCCAAATTACTTACCATAAGACTTATACATATATTTACCAAATCCAATGGATGTACACTATATTAATAGGACATAAAATATTATTATAAGCCTACGTGACACCATAAAATCCTAAATTACTTGACGAAATTTTCCGGGGCCTTACATCCTACATCCCATTCGACTATCTGTATGAGAGGTACGGCCACAGCAAGTCATATCTCACCTACTCAGATGAATTTGCCCTCATTCAGCTCATTGGGGCATATCCACAGAAGGTGTCTTTGTTTTTATGTTCTGCTTTTTGGGAATGATAGTGTTCCCTATGAAGAAGGCTAGGATCCATACCAGACTGGCCATGGTAACCAAGACTTTGATGGAAGTAATTGGCGGGCATCCCTTCAGTATAGTGCCCATGATCGTTGCTGAGATATACCGAGCCCTGGACAACTGTCAGCAAAAGGCCAATCATTTTGAGGGTTGCAACTTATTACTTCATCTCTGGCTCATGGAGCACCTCCAGAAAGGAGAATACCGGCAAGAGATCAAACACAGAGACTGGGATGATCACATCACCTTCCACCAGCCAAGGCGTATGAATTATATTCCTAACATGTTCGCTCAACCAGAGGATGTTGGAGGATGGGTAGAATTATTTGAGAATCTGAAAGAATACCAGGTACAGTGGATGGTCGAGTGGTTCCCTACGGAAGAATTCATTGTTCGATCCCGAGATGCACCGTTTCTTATACTAATTGGGCTAAGAGGAACTTATCCCTACATTCCCCTCCGAGCCATGAGGCAGGCTGGGAGAAAGCAAATCATACCAAGGGTCAACAAAATGAGTCACTTCAGGGCTAACTTCTAGGATGATGATAGCCCTCACAAGTGCCAAGCTCAGCACATGTGGCATTGCAAACTCGTTTTGGGGAAAGAATATATTGATCCAGACAAGTATCACGCCGGTTGTGTGCCACACTACTCAAGTTGGTTAGAAGATAATCGCAACGGTTTGGGTCAGCCCAGGTTCATTCAAGGACACAGAATTATCGATGAGCATGTCGAAGCACGGGTTAAGTATAATCAACTGCATAAGAGAATTCGAGAGTGTGAAAGTGAGCACCTGGAAATACAAGAAGCCCATCAGAAGTTTATCGAGGAGTGGAAAGATATGGCTGTCAGCGCTAACAAGCGACTAGGGTATTTGGAGCAGGGTCTAGTGGAGTTGGAAGGAAAGTTCATCAAGAGGATTGAAGAATATCAAAACATCAAAGAAAATGCAGGCGGACATTTGGTCTGAGCTTATTTGCTGCTAGGACTACGCGAGCTGGTAAAGCTGTTCGAGGGAGACAAAGATGTCAAATCTTGGGAAGGTCCTTCTGGGACCAAGTAGTTAAGAGTCTTTTATTTTGCTTTAATGATGTAATAAGGCCAATGGCCACTAGTGACATTTTACTTCCTGTTAAAATAAAATGAGGCATTTAGCATTATAAGTTCTCCAAAACTATTTGTCTCTAGGCCTACCTCGGGCATAACGGGGCACCCAAATTAGGACGCAATTTATATTCTTGCACAATGTGTTTAAATACTGCAATGTTTTTCTCATAACCCGCACTAACTTATTACCTTTTATTTTTCTTTTATTTTATTCCCCTCCCCAAAGGTTAGTTCGTGTATTTTGGAACCATCATCATACTCCACAAGATCCAAGGGCCCTTCACCTCCTCCTCCTCCTCCGAGTCCTATCCGGAACAAGAACAAAGGTAGAATGGGAGATCCAACAGCTAGAAAGGAAATTAAAAGAACTGAGATTCCTCAGGGTACCCCAGTTGCTAAGGAAACTGCTACCCAACTTGAGCAGAAATTATTGAAGTTTTGAGAAGAACTGGATCAGATTCGGAACTTGGAGAACTTATCATTCTCCCTTACTGATCCTAATGTCAACACCCAGAATCCCGCACCTCCACAGAACACCCCATAACCACAGATACAACCCACTCATACTCAACACTGCAACACATTCCACACTCCAAACAACACTCCACTACTCATTCCCGAACCACTGAACACCACAAACGACCACCTCCACAACACTCATATCTACGTGGATACTGTACACCACACTCAACTAACCTCAAATGTACCTGAGTCTGATGACAAAGACTCTTTTATCAGGAACTTGGCAGCAGAACTCAAGAAGTTGACCAATCGAGTTTGGGGCGTGGAAGGAAACAAAGGTATCGAGGGGCTGAGTTATGAGGACCTCTGCATTCAGCCAGATGTTGAACTTCCAGAGGGGTACAAACCTCCCAAGTTCAAAATATTCGATGGCACGGGAGATCCCAAAGTCCACCTGAGGACATATTGCAATAAGCTAGTTGGAATCGGAAGGGATGAAAAGATCCGTATGAAGCTATTCATGAGAAGTCTGAAGGGGGATGCTTTATCCTAGTACATCAGCCAGGACCCTAAGAAATGGACAAGCTGGGTAGGTATGGCATCAGATTTCATGGATAAGTTCCGATTCAATACAGAGAATGCACCGGATGTATTCTACATCCAGAATTTGAAAAAGAAACCTACTGAAACATTTCGCGAGTATGCTACTCATTGGAGATCAGAGGCTGCAAAGGTCAGGCCGGCCTTAGAAGAAGAACAGATGCACAGATTCTTCATCCGGGCTCAGGATCCACAATATTACGAGAGTTGATACTGAGCGAGGGTCGGAAATTCTCTGATATCATCAAACTGGGAGAAAGAATTGAGGAAGGCATTAAGAATGGTATGGTTACTAATCTTGAAGCATTGCAGGCCACTAACAAGGCCTTACAGTCTGGTGGCACGTCCAAGAAGAAGGATGTAAGTGCCGTGATGGTAGAACAGGGAGCCAAATCACCACTAAAATACCACACTTACCCGTCACCTCCACTTACATATCAGCCTATCCCAAATTACCAAGCACCCGCACCCTCCTATCAAAATCCACCTCCCGTTTACCAATCGTCTCCACCTCTCACATCTCAACCCACCTCACCTAGATACTCTCAACCTGTACCGGTCTACCAAGCTTATAATGCTCAACCCTCTCACTACCAATCACCTCCCACCCGCCAAAATTTTCCTAGACCTAGGCCAAATTTTGACAGCAGACCTCTCAGACAATACACAAGCATCACCGAACCGATTGACCAGCTGTACGAGAGACTTAAAGCTGCTGGTTACATTGCCCCTATCCCATCCATAACTCCAAAAAATCCTTCCCCAGTGGGTCAACCCTAATAAGACCTATGCGTACCACTCCGGCATGAAGGGACATACCATTGACGAGTGCCGCTCATTGAAGGACAAGATTCAAACCCTGATCGACAATAAGGTCATCGTAGCAAAGGAGCCTGTTTCTAATGTTCGCAACAACACTCTACCTGACCACAAAGGTGGAAACATTCACATGATCGAGATAGAAGATGATTGGGACCCCAAAGGGTCGATAGGGTTGATCGCTGAGGGTGATGAACCAAAGAAACCAGCGGTCACACTTAACCCAATTGTTGTGCAGAATCATCCCTCCAGGGACGATGAAGTAAAAATGTCTATACCTCTCGAATTTGAAGTGCCTCCTTCTACAAAGGCGCCCGGACCAATTGAGGTTGAGTGTGGAAAAGCACCTAGACCCTTTGAAGTTGTTGTGTTACCACTAAGGATACCTATTACTGTAGCAATGTCAGACATAACACCATTCCACGTAAATGCCATACCATGGGATTACATGGTCGAAGCTAGGAGAAAAAGGAAGACCAAGATAGGGGAAACAATTATTGCGCAGGGCATGACCAGAACAGGGAGGGTTTACACCCCAAAACACTTAGCTGAGTCCAGTAAGCAAGCCTCTGGATGGCCTATTGAAACTGGGCCTGATGATCTTTGGAGGAAAATACAAGCTAAGGAATACTCGGTCGTTGAGCAATTGAACAGAACACCAGCACAGATCTCCATCCTAGCTCTTCTGCAGAGCTCTGACGTACACAAATGCCATACCATAGGATTACACGGCTGAAGCTAGGAGAAAAGGGAAGACCAAGACATGGGAAACAATTACTGCGCAGGGCATGACCAGAACAGGGAGGGTTTACACCCCAGAACACTTAGTTGAGTCCAGTAAGCAAGCCTCTGGACGGCCTATTGAAACTGGGCCCGATGATCTTTGGAGGAAAATTCAAGCTAAGAAATACTCGGTTGTTGAGCAATTGAACAAAACACCAGCACAGATCTCCATCCTAGCCCTTCTACAGAGCTCTGACGCACACAAAAATGCCTTGATGAAGATACTGAGAGAAGCTTATGTGCCCAGCAACATAACTGGAGGCGAAATGGCAAATATGGTAGGGCAAGTACTAGAAAGCCACAAAATCACCTTACACAAAGATGAGCTGCTGCCGGAAGGACTCAGCCACAACAAGTCACTGCACATCACCGTGCAATACGAGGATTATTTCATCACTAGAGTCTTGGTCGATGGAGGATCCAGCCTCAACATCTGTCCGTTGATAACTCTCAGAACCTTGGGAAAGAGCCTGCACGAGATCAAAGATGGGGCCATCAATGTCAAAGCCTTCGATGGGTCCCAAAGGTCTACTATTGGATAAATTAGCCCATGCTTACAAATGGGACCAACATGGTTCGATGTTGACTTCCAAGTGATAGATTTTCCAGCATCCTACAACTTGCTGTTGGGATGACCATGGATCTATGCCGCTGGAGCCATAACATCGACCCTGCATCAGGCAGTGAAGTTCTAATGGAATCACCAAGAGGTGATTATTCATAACGATGGTAGCAACCCCATATATAGTCGCCAGACCATCCCAATGATTGGAGGCAAAAGGGGAATAGGCGGAGAAACATACCACCACATCGAAAGGGTCAACGCTGTTGACAAAGATAAATGGTGGGATAACAAGATTTAAAGTATCCTGAATTGGTATGGGTACGAACCTAGAAAAGGACTCGGCAAAAACCTCCAGGGGATCACTAAGCCCATCAAACTAAAGAAGCATGGAACTACTTTCGTGTTAGGGTACGGTTATACTTGGGAAGAATTCCAGAACTGGTCGCCACCATGGCGCGGCCCTGACTATCTACTGGAGCTTTCGATACCTAGCCTGGAGCAGACTTTCCAACCGACAGGTACTATATATGGGTCAGAGGAGGATAAAGCATTGGCAGCCATGAAGAATCTATTTCTGGGGGATGATGATATGGACTGTTGTGTTCTTTTCGAGGAAGAAGGGGAGGATGGCCCTTCCATACAAGTTGTGAACCAAGGAGAACGCCTCAGCAATTGGTCAATTAGAACCACCAGGGCCCAGAAAGCTTCGGTCATTACTATTACTTACTTTGACGATGAACCAACAATTGTGACTTGCAACGAAACAATGCAACAAACGGATATAGATTCAGAAAAAGGATGATATACTAGAAGAGGTCATCAGAGAGGTTGAGAATTTTGAGAATAGGCCTAAGTCTAACTTGGACGAAGCTGAGGTCGTTAATTTGGTAGATAGAGAAAATGTCAAAGAAACGCACATCAGTATTCACCTGTCACCATCAGAAAAGGAAGAATACATGGAGTTTTTAAAGGAATATGAGGACATATTCGCCTAGTCGTATGATGACATGACTGGTCTCAGTACGTCCATAGTAGCTCACAAACAACCAACAGATCCAACATGTCCACCGGTAAAGCAGAAACTCAGGAAATTCAAACCGACATGAGTTTGAAAATCAAAGAAGAGGTTACCAAGAAAGTCAAAGCCAAGGTTCTCAGGGTAGTAGAGTATTAGACATGGTTAGCCAACATCGTGCCAATACCAAAAAAGGATGGGAAAGTTAGAGTTTTTGTCGACTACCAGGATCTTAACCGGGCCAGTCCCAAAGACGACTTCCCCTTACCGAACATACACATTCTTATCGATAACTGCGCCAAGCATGAGTTGCAGTTTTTTGTTGATTCTTTCGCCAGGTATCATCAGATATGGATGGATAAGGAAGATGCAGAGAAAACGGCTTTCATCACGCCGTGGGAATGTATTGTTACAAAATGATGCCGTTTGGGTTGAAGAATGCTGGCGCCACCTATATGAGTGCCATGACTACTATCTTTCACGACATGATACACAAGGAGATTGAGGTATATGTGGAAGACGTCATCATCAAATCCAAGAGGGCTACTGATCATATGGAAGATCTGAGAAAGTTCTTCAACGGACTAAGGAGGTACAATCTGAAACTGAATCCCGCCAAGTGTGCATTCGGGGTTCCTGCTGGAAAATTACTGGGGTTTCATCGTGAGTCATCGAGGAATAGAATTGGACCCATCAAAGGCCAAATCCAATCAATTCAGATGCAGTGAAACGATACTAAGTGTAACCACTATGATTTCTTTATGATATAATTTGAACTACGCCTGACCTGATTCCCGTTTAAGAGGGGATATGTAGGCAGCCCTATGGGTTCGGTCACAATTTAATAAAATCTTCATTTCCCCCTGCTATTGGAACTAGGGCAGAATTTTGATTTGAGGACCCTCAAAATTCCGAAGTTAGTTTTCAGCCATTCATCACCAGGAATGCCACCTCAGTAAACTGGGGTAGAATTTTGAGGAGGACCCTCAAAATTCTGAAGTTGATTTTTCAACCATTCAACGCAGCCGTCAGAAGTGCCAGCCCAGTAAACTGGGGCAGAATTTTGAGGAGGACCCTCAAAATTCCAGAGCAAGAGAGGTAGCAATGTCTTGAACCGCGTCGCAGTCGTTGGTTCATCTAAAGAAAGCTACTTTCGATTGTATACTTACGTTATATTTACTAAATCATACATAACTATTTTTCGAATTACTGTTGTTTAGCGACACTGCCCCAATGATACACAACGCCAGAAGCCAGGGGAAAACAAACTAACATTTCCCCCTTACAAAACTCACGATTTTTCTTTGGATGCAGGCACTCGACTTGCAATATCGTTAGGTATATTTATATACGCATACTTTCTCAAGAATGCAACTTCTCAGAATCATCACTTATTCGTAATCGCTATCCGTACACAACCTCCCCGGCAGTCACGATATCATAATCAACTATCAGCTAAGATATCTCACCACTGTCTCCATCCTACATTTTCTTGCATTGCATAAGGCTACCTTTCTGCCTTTCGAGACTAAGCATTATCTCCATCCTGCATTTTCTTGCATTGCATAAGGCTACCTTTCTACCTTTCGAGACTAAGCACTGTCTCCATCCTGCATTTTCTTGCATTGCATAAGGCTACTTTTCTGCCTTTCGAGACTAAGCACCTCCATCCTGCATTTTCTTGCATTGCATAAGGCTACCTTTCTGCCTTTCGAGACTAAGCACTGTCTCCATCCTGCATTTTCTTGCATTGCATAAGGCTACCTTTCTGCCTTTCGAGACTAAGCACTGTCTCCATCCTACAATTTCTTGCATTGCGTAAGGCTGCCTTTTTGCCTTTCGAGATTAAGCATTGTCGCCATCTTGCATTTTTTTGCATTGCATAAGGCTACCTTTCTGCCTTTTGAGACTATGCACTGTCTCCATCCTGCATTTTCTTGCATTGCATAAGCCTACCTTTCTGCCTTCCGAGGTTAAGCTCTACCTCCACCTGTATGGCTGAAATATCGCCACCTCTATTTGCATCGGCTGAAATACCGCCAGCTTCATCTAAATCTTGCATGGCTGAAACATCGCCAATTTTGTTTAAATCCTTATCGGCTGAAATATCGCCATTTATAATTATCCTTCCTTATCGGCTGAAATATCGCCAACTTTATTTAATTCTCGGTATCGGCTGAAATATCGCCATTTAAATTTTTACATCAACTGAAACATCACCGTTTTATTTAAATTTTTGTCGGCTGAAATATCGCCATTTACATTTTGTGCATCAGCTGAAACATCGTCAGTTTTATTTAAATTCTCATTGGCTGAAATAGCGCCATTTAGATTTATCCTTCACATCGGTTGAAATACCGCCAAATCTTGCATTTCATGGGCTGAAATATCGCCAAACCGTCCGAGGGCGTCATTTTTCGGAGGCATCATCTTCATAGCCTGAGAACACCATGCCATGACCCGAGAACCCCCGTTTTATATCCTGCACATCATTATTCAAAGGCATCATGATTCGGAGGCACCATTATCATAGCCCGAGAACATCATTTCATAGCCTATGAATCCTTCATTTTGCGCTTCATGGCCCAGGACGTCATGGTCTGAGGACGTCATCCTAACCGTCCGAAGACAGCATTCATGGTCCAAGAGGAACATGCATCACGTTTAAGTTTATGCACGATATACACCCATATTGCTCACTTGTAGGTACACCGGCTAGCAACAGCCATCTCGGTAGGAGCGATCCCGCTCTGGTTCCCGCAGCCGATCAGACTTCAAATACCTCGTGCCACCTAAACATCGTGTCTGTCTCTTTCGAATCTCCAATGACATGTTCCGTCAATGGTTCCTGAACTACATACGCCCTGATTCCTGTAAAATCAAGGATATGTAGGCAGCTCAGAAACCAGAGCTCGGTCAAATTCTTTTCAAATCGCCGCTTCCGATCAAAATTGGCCATCATATCTTTACCCACAACTCTTTCATCCTTCCTGGGTAAAGAGGGGCAGCTGTTGATACCCAATTTTTCCCTAGGTAATTTTATACCCAAAATACTTCCCAAAATAGCATATATGTGCATATATAAGCACACCCAAGAGTTTTGGCATTTTTAATGATTTTTAAACCAATTTATTGCCTATTTTAATACAACAAAATTCAATAATTATTTCCAAAATTATCATTTTTGGTGAATAATTCATTTTATTCTCACATTTGCACCAAAATATAATTAAGGTAATTTTTTGCATATTTGTACAAATTTATTTGGTATTTATAAAGCTAAATTGCATATAATTGCAATTATAGCCTATTTTGTGATTAATAGCATTTTATAATTATAAAATTAGTTCCAGTATTTTTAAGTTAATATTTATGTAATATTTGTTTAATCAGTATTTTTAATTTATTTTTAAAGCCATTATTACCATTTTTTATAAAATAAAAATGGAAAAAATTGCTATTTAAAGTCTAGCCTAAATTTCATTTCAATTTCAGCCCAAATTGGCACCCCAATTTAAACCCAATCACCTGACCCAATACCCATTTAACCTACCCAACCCATAACCCTTTTGAATCTTGGTCGTTGATCATTTAAATCAACGACCACCGTCCCCCTTCCTTTTTTAATTTCAAACGACCCCTTACCCTACCTCATTTCTCCTCAGACACCGCCTCTAGCCCCATTTTCTCTCAAACGCTCTCGAAAACTCTCGAAACCCTAGTTGTTTTCTGCTGCTTTCAACCCCAAACTCACTGAAATTCATGGCCGCTCAAGCCATAGACGACCTATACTCACCTCCTACTACTCTCACGTGCCTGATGCCTGAAGGTTCAAGGCTAGACTTCGAGGGCCTTCACTCAGATCTTCATCGATTTGAGGTTTCCAGCCATCTCCGGCCTCGCTCCGGTGTGTCTTAGCCTCCTGAGCCTGATTCCGACCTTATCGACTCCGGATCTGATCTTGTTTCTTCCAAGCATTTCTCATTTCTAGGGTTCTCAGAAACCCTAGCTTATTTGAGGTTCTTTTCCCTTTATCTGTTTAGATCTGTGCTAGATCTATGCTGTATTTAACATTTCAAGTGTTCTCCCCAAATTTCCTTTTCAAAAATCTTTTAATTTCAAATTAGGGTTTCTGAGTCTGTTTGCTAATATTTTGTTCGATTCATTTGCTTATCATCTCTAGGTTTTGAAAACCTTAATTTTTGGGATTTGTTTGAGAATCTAAAACTATTTGTTGTTTGTTTCATTTGTTTATCATCTTTTAAGTGTTGAAAACCCTAATTTCTTTGGAGTTTATGCGAGTTCCTGAATTTTCTAGTGCATTGCATCTGTTGGAAATTGCCCGACTTGATTTGAAATTCCTTTGTTTCATCATTCCTTTTCTTTATGTGATTCCTTTGACTCTGAGTTCTTGCTACTTGTCAGACTTGACTATGTTTTCAGAAACGTTCTCACTTAACTTTTGCATGCTTCTGATCTTTTTCTCTATTACTAAGCTAATGAAATTTGACCTACGTGACTATCATGCTATGAATGCTTGTTGTCTATTAATTTTGTGCTATTACTGTATGATGTCTCCTCTTGCCATAGCTTGGCCTCACATTCCTATTACTTGTGCACCTCATTTACATATCGAGTCCCTTCTGTGATTGATTTTCAAAAACTTTTTCTTGTGAAATTCTGTTTCCTTCGCCTGTTAAGGGTTAATTGATTTCTTTCCTTATTTTGCCTTACTGAATCCTTTCCCAAAATAAGTATGTTCCTATACTTGGACTTAATCACTTGCTATATTATTTTACTACTCCTTTTATGGCAATAACCAATCGGCCTCTTAAATTGATTTCTTTCCTTATTTTTAAACCTATCACTGCCCGTTAACAAGTGACCCCTTAATTAAGGGCAATTACTGGTGTAATTTAATCTTATTAGTGATTGTTTCCATCTTATTACCTCACTTTTTACTCGTTTTCAAAAACTATAAATACATGTACTTCTTCCCCTTCAAAAGGAGTTCGAACACACAAACAAGTCATTACTTCTTACTCTCAAATTCACTTAGATTTTTAAGCATTCAAGTTCTCTGAACTCACAAGCATAAATTTTCTTTTGATTGTGGCTTGGCTTGAAAGTATCTTGCTTTTCTTTGCTTGCTTCTTCTGCAACTGGTATGTTACCTTTGTTTAATTTCTACCACTCCCCCATGTGCTTATTTTTCAATCCATTCTTTGTTTGGCTTACTGCTCCCATAATGTAATTTTTTTTTCCATGTTGGTTTGTTTTTTTGCTATGCTCCTACATGAATCCCTATCCCCCAATTCCTTTTATATGTTGAGTTATGGTTCAGAAACATGACAACACTTGACATTGTTGTTCATGTATATGGACTGGACTCCTTGAGTCCTAAACTCTTTCAATTTTCATTCCCCTTTCCCCTTTATATGTATCCTGAGCTTAAGACTTTGGTCTGGCAGTGTCCTAATCACT
This sequence comes from Nicotiana glauca, assembly GCA_026770625.1. Classification (NCBI taxonomy): domain Eukaryota; kingdom Viridiplantae; phylum Streptophyta; class Magnoliopsida; order Solanales; family Solanaceae; genus Nicotiana; species Nicotiana glauca. The sequence continues at coordinate 47,303 of MU741649.1, forward strand.
GTCTAGACCATAATCTGACCTTCAATAGGTCTATGCTCTTATTTGCTGGCTGAACAGGCTTGGTCAGGGGTGTGTCAGCCTACCTCATGGTTAGGTATGACCACCAGCCTGCCTTGGCATCCCCTAACTCCCTCTTTATTGCACTTGCACTCACTCTTAGAACTTAGGTTCTGCCCCCCTCTTGTAAGCCTTGCCTTGGGACCCATGAGCTCCCTCTGAACTTAGACACTTGAGGGCTGGCTCTTCCACACTGCACTTTAATTCAGTTTCTAATTAATATCTTGGGTGTAAGCACTGCCTGGGGTTTCTGAAACTCCTTGGATCTCTGAAACGCCCTAGATAAGAGAAGGTTTTGGAAATCTTGATCTCGGAAGTGGTTCAATCTCATATTATTAGTCATTAAGTCTGAATTAGGCTGCTCGGATGTAGCTGATAGCTTCTGATGTACTTTTAATTTTAGTCTTGCTCTACTGGTCCGTAATGATTTGTATAAACTCATGGGAATTTAATGAAAAGGGGAGGGGGTTTACTTTTATGTACAAAGGGTAGAAAACATGCCTATAGGATTTTATTTCTAATTTGTGTAGTCTCACATATAGAAAGCATGCCTATAGGATTTAACTTCTGAATTTTGCAACCATGCGTATAGATACCATGCCTATAGGGGTTTGCATCTCTGCTTATAATAACGTCATTAGGCAAACAGTTAGGTTTAATAATAAAATAGCATATATAGATATCATTGTTTATAAGGCATCTATTAGTGTTTGAAAAGGTATCAAGAAGCAATAGTGTATAGAAAGCATGCCTATAGGGAGTTCGAACCAGAGTTGTCTCACTTGTTTAAAACAGTATCGATTTTACTAAAACAAACGACTTCCTACACCCTTTCTGAACTCTTAAAACTTTTTCTCATAATCAAATCAGTGTATTTTTTCTGTAACTTACTCTCTCGTTGACTCTGGTAAACTTTTTTTTTCAAATTTGCCTAAAGTCATTTCTTTATATTTATCTGACAAATCTCTTCTAATCAGTCTACAACTCAGTTCTTTGTTAAAAATTGGCAACTCCTTTTCCTAACCAGTCTTCCTCCTGAAACTTGTTTTAGTTGTTAAACCACTTTGTAACAAACCAATACCCTTTTCTGAAACCTATTTTTACTCTGTAATTTTTCTTTAAAATCAGATTGTGTTTTAAAAAAATCAGTAGTTTTATCCAACACATAGACAAAGGGTTAACTAATCAACTGGATCAGTCTTAGACAACTGCATTCGAGTGAGCCTAATGCAGACTTCCTGTCTAAAAATATGTGTTGAACCAGTCCGCTTATCGCTTTAATTTAATTTAAGACTAAACCAGTACGTGCAAGACATGCTAAACTCTATGGCTTTATCTGATTTTAGGAGGCTTATTTGAGCCCTACTTGCTTATTTGCTTTCCCCTTTACTTGCATTATATGTTTTGATTGACGCCTTAGTATTTTGTCCTTCAAAAACTCTCAAAAGGCCCCAAACCCCTCTCCCTTTAGGACTAGTAGTCCAAATGCCTCCGGGACTGATAGGATTGGGATGGGTACTAGCATGCAATAAGTAACGAGACATTCCGCACTTTAATACCTTAATGGGGTGGGAAGGGTGGATATGGATATGATGACCACACAATAACACCACGTGTATAAACGGTTACCGGGTGTTGTGTGGGGTGATCCATATTATTTATAAACATAGGACCCCTCTCCCTTTACTTGTTTATTTTTATTTTTAAAACTACTTTCTTCTCAAATTTCAGCTTCTTTAACTTCATTTTAATTTCAAATTATTTGCAACTATTATATGAAAACCCCCTCGTATTTGTAATTCTTGCTTGTTTACTTGTTGTTTGCACTTAAAGTCATAATTGTAACATGGCCGGGAACCACACTAGTGTATCGTGAGGGGTGCCTAACACCTTCCCCTCGAGATAATTTCTAGCCCTTACCCGAACTCTGGTTTTCCAACTAAAATAACTCTTAGTGTCCTAATGCACTTAACCATTAGGTGGCGACTCTTCAAACTCAAAACAAAAAACCCAATTCTCGCAAGGGAATAGAGTTGTCCTCCCGAATGTCGTATACCCGATTTCGAATTCGGTTCTGGAAAAAAAAAGTGCGTCGACAATGAGGTACTGAAAACTATTCCCCTATGGGTGAGATTTTCTAATTTGCCTCTTAATTGTTGGAGTATGAAAGCATTAAGTAAGATAGGAAGTGCATTGGGAAATCTTGTTTATGCTGATGAATGTACTACTGGCTCAATTAGGATTTCTTATGCAAGAATGCTATTTGAAATTGACATCACCAAGCCATTACCTAGGAATGTGAAACTTCAGGACCCTAAGGAGGCTAATTCAATAGGAAGTTTCTTATGATTGGGAGCCAAAATACTGCACTAAGTGTTTGAAAATAGGACATGATTGTATTGAGGCCAAAAATGGACAATCATAAAGAATGATCCAACAGAGGAAGATGATCAAAGGCAAGCAGGTCTGGCTCAGAACAGATAGAGATGGTGCTAATGAAAAGAAGGAGACTGAACAGAAGCAAGTGGCTGCATCAATTCAGCTGGCAGAACTAGAGTCAGAAGGGAAAAATGCACAAAACAATGATGAGGGTTGGATAACAGTCCTTGGTAAATCAACAGGAAGGGCAGCTAAGGCCAAACAAAATGAAGAATTGGAACTAGCTGGGAGTAATGGATTCCAAAGTTTGAAAAATGACCAAACATATGATGAACCAGGTACAAGTAAAGTGCAGCAAAGTAGCCCAGTGATGCAAGAACTGTATCATTATCCTTATTTCATACCAGTATGAGTGTTATAACTTGGAATGTTAAGGGGTTGAATAAAACTTATAAGCAAAAGGAGGTAAAGGAGTTCATAAAAGAAAATAATAAAGCAATAATAGCATTGGTTGAACATAGAGTAAAAGAACACAAAACTAATGAGTTAATTAAGAAGATTGCACCTGGATGGAAGTGGACATCCAACTCTAGTACAAGCCACAAAAGTAGAATATGGGTAATTTAGGACCTTAGGATCTATGCATTTGAACCAGTTAAAATTAATGAACAATTGATCTATGTCCAGATTAGAATAATCTCAAAGTCAATCACATTTGGATTCTCAGCAATATATGGCTTGCATACCATTAAAGATAGGTTGAATTTGTGGAGGAAGCTGAGGCAGATTCATAGTATGCAACAAGGTCCATGGTTAGCTATGGTGGATTACAATGCAGTCCTACATGCACAAAACAGACAACATGGAACTGAGATTCAAGATATGGAGACAAAAGACTTTAAGGAGGATATGAATGATACTGGGATGAATGAATTACAGTATGTGAGAAGGAACTACACATGGACAAACAACCATACTTATAGCAGGATAGACAGAGGCCTTGTGAATGCTAGCTAGATGATGACAATGCCAAACTTGAAAGTGCAGGTACTAGAGCCTCATGTGTCTGATCACTCACCACTATCACTCAAGTACAGGGTAAGAAGAACAGACCATTCAGATTTTTCAACTGTATAGCTGATCATCCCCAATTCATACAGCAAGTTGAGCTAGCTTGGAAAGAAAGAGGTATAAGATGGATGATGCAGGAATTCTGGAATAACCTCAAAAAGACAAAGGAGGTCATCAAAGAGATAAATATACAGCACTATAAAGGGGTTGATGGTAGGATTAAATAAACCAGGAAGGAGCTGCAGACAGTGCAAGAGGAAATGAGCTATAGCCTATAGAATATAGAGCTAATTGTGAAGGAGAAAGCCTTGAAGTGTGAATTAGAAAAATGGGTAATGGTTGAAGAGAGTATATACAAACAAAGATCCAGAGTCCAATGGTTGAATCTGGGGGATTCAAACTCATCCTATTTCTTTGCACAGATGAAGAATAGAAGTAATTTGAATGGAATCCAGATCCTAACAAATGACATGGGAACTCAACTAGGGGTCAAGAGCAGAAACATTCCGGCCATCAATCCAAATGTCATGAAACTGGGAGCAGTATTAAATAGAGACCAACATCTACAACTTATCAAGCCAGTGAATAAGGAAAAAGTATGGGAAGCACGGAAGGAAATCAGTGATTTAAAAGACCTGGGTTATGATGGTTTTAATGCAGTATTTTTCAAGAAATCCTAGCAAATTATAGGAGAGGATGTGACACAGGCTGTATTGGAATTCTTTAAAACAACTCAAATGTACAGACGTGTCAACTGTACAGCTATTACCTTAGTTCCTAAAGTCAGGAATCCTGCTAGCATCAAAGAGTACAGACCTATCTCCTGTTGTACTGTGCTATACAAAGTGATTTCAAGGCGTTAACTAAGAGATTTCAAGGAGTCATGGATACACTGATTGATAGTACACAGTCTGTATTTGTTCCTAGTATAGTAATCACAGATAACATCATCCTTAGACATGAGCTTGTAAAAGGATATGGAAGGAAATGGGTATCACCTAGGTGTATGATGAAACTTGATATACAAAAAGCCTATCACTCAGTTGAATGGGCTATCATGAAACATGTACTGAATGCTTTGGCCTTTCTAGAGCAATTTGTGAGGTGGATCATGACTTATATGGAAACTGTCGCCTATACAGTTTTAATTAATGGTGCATTGACATAACCATTTGAAGCTAGGAAGGGGCTGAGACAAGGGGATCCAATTTCTCCATTCCTGTTTGTACTGGCAATGGAATACCTGACAAGAAGTTTAAAGACATTGAACTAGATCCCAGACTTCAACTACCATCCCAAGTGTGCAAAGATGCAAATTTTGCAACTTGGATTTGTTGATGACCTTTTATTGTTTTGCAGAGGTGATATAGGATCAGTTAAGTTACTGTTCCATTGCTTTAAGGAGTTTTAAAAGCTTCTGGACTGATGATCAACAAAAACAAAAGCTCAATATTTTTTGGAAGAGTCACACAAGATGCACAAGAGGAAATCCTAGAGTTTCTAGGAACTATTCAGAGAGGTGACCTTCCAGTCAGATACCTGGGTGCTCCACTAAGCTCTAAAAGAATATCAATAGCACAATTCTAACCTCTGATTGAAAAAATAGTGGGAAGAATAACCTCATGGATTGCTAAGTTTCTATCTTATACTAGGAGGATTCAACTGATAAAGAGTGTTCTGTTCTCTATCCAAGCTTACTGGGCACAAATTCCCCAAAAAGATCACTAAGCTAATTGAAGCAATCTGCAGAAGCTTTCTATGGATAGGAGAAGGCAATGTATCAAAAAAGGCTCTATTGGCATGGGAGAAAGTCTGTCTCCCCAAATCAGCTGGGGGATTTAATATCATGAACATAATTATCTAGAACAAAGCTGCCATATGTAAATAGTACTGGAACCTTTGCAAAGAAAAAAAGAAGTTGTGGATACAATTGATGCATAACTACTACATCAAAGATAGGAACATATGGGAAATCCAACTGAAGTAAACATCATGGATAGTGAGCAAGATCATGAAAGCAAATAAGACATTTATGGATGCAGGATTCAACTATGATGATATTAAAAAGATGAGCAACTGTTCGATTAAACTCATGTATCACTGAATGCGAGGAAGATTTGACAAAGTAAGCTGGAGAAGAGTTGTTTGTCATAACACAGGATGCCCCAGATGGACCTTTATATTAATTAAGATAGTTCATGGCTAGCTATACACAAGAGATAGACTACAGAGATGGAGAATACAAGTTGATCAAAGATTGTGTCATATGCAAACAAGTTAGTGAAACCATTCAGCATCTATTTTTTGAATGTCCATATGCAAATGCATTGTGGAGCAAACTGCTAGTATGGCAAGGGATCAAAAGATCGGTGCAGGGATGGGATGAGGAACTAAAATGGACTGAGAAGTGGACTAAGAGGAAAAATGCAGTAGCAGAACTATATAAAATGGTATTAGCAGCAGTTGTGTACTATGTGTGATAAGAAAGAAATGTTCGAATTTTCCAAGCCAGTGCAAGAGGATGGGAGATAATATGCAAGCTGATTATACAGGAGATTCATTGTCGAAGTAATAAGCATATAGAGAAAATACTACATAGTTTAGATTGGTATCCAACGTAACAAATAGGAAATGTGTAAGTAATAGAAATGTGGTGAGGGGTGAAGCATAGGAAAGTAGGAAAATATGTAAGGATTTTATTTTACTTGTAAATATTTTTCTGGTAAATGAAAGCTTTAATTACGCAAAAAAAATAAATTGGGCTGCTAAATGAGTCAGAATGGGCTATAAAATATAATGGGTTAACTTGGGCTCAGTCCAATTGACCCATGAACTAAAATATTTGTAATCCAACCCACTAATTTCTGGGCGGGTTGGGCGGGATAGATGTGTTTGGGCTCAAATTGTCACCTCTAGTGAGAATAATCTTAAATTAGTTTAGATGACTAGATTCATTTATCTTATTCAAAAATTATAATTTTTTATTTTCTCTCTAAACATTTCTCCGTTGAAATTACAACAATTGAAAATATAATACAAGGTTAGTATATGGAAATCACAAATATATCAATGCTAAATTGATAAGAAAAAAAATACAAAGTCGTGATGAAGCATATGTAGTTAAACATATTGTTCCTGCACATATATTTACTTGACACAAGCCACTCGTGCAATGCACTTACACTAAACTAGTATAATTCAATAGTGGTGGAACCAAAAGCACACAATTGAATCAATTGAGAATCAGATGTTTACAGACCAAAAGCAAAATCAAATAACTAAAGTGTCCATAGTTACGTTGCTAACTGTCCATAATTTCAATATACTAATTAATGCGTCTGCCTGCTATTTGTTATTTTCTCCAACTTCATAAATTCTACAACTGCATTAAATGAAAGTTCAATGAGGATATACTCCAAAACGTACACTGCTGTAAGTACGCAAATTAACTGTAAGTAATACTACTACTTATTGAAAAGAACTTGAAAAAAATTTGTTATTCTGTACATCTTAGAGGTATTTATGATTAAAGAGAAAACAAAAAAGGAATTGGTTGGTTCATGTTTAAAAATGACCGATTTTTGCTAATAAACACGTTAAGTACTTGGTTCATGTTGCTAATAAAAATAGAAACTAGGCATAATTGAGGTGATTAGATGAAAAATGGTGTCTAGGTAAGGGGCTGTCCATGTACACACATGCATTTGCCCAAAGTATTACTACTACTTTTACCATAAAGGCTTTTTTGTTACTTTTCTGGAAAAATAAATATTTATCACAAGTCCCTATTTCTGTGGAACAAGTTGGTCTGCTTATAGTATTGGCGAAATGGCTTCATAACCACCTAAACTTATCGGATTTTTTAAAGCTGATACATAAACTTATAACTTTCTCATTTGAACACTCGAACTCGTTTTGTCCATAACTAATAAACACATTTAACCATTGATCATGCCCATGTGGCGTCAATTGATCCTAATCAGCAGTCCGCACGAGGAACACGACGCACAGGAGCGTGAAACCTCCCTTCCCAGTGCCCAACAGTACAAAATACCCCCTTTCTCCATTTTTAAAGATTTGAAGCTCCATTTTCAATCTTTTTTTCATTTTTCAGACCGTGAAATGCGGATAGTTGCATATTTTGTCATTGTAAAGTTAAAGTTAAGTTTTGAACTTCCCCATAACTTCCCCTTCCAAGTTCGTTGAACTCCTTGAACCCAATAATGACATCTTTCAACTATGAGAGTCGGAAGAAGAACACATTTTTGAAAAATCCATAACGAGAAAATCTATGGGTCTAAAAAAGGAAAAACTCAGCCATTTCAAATTCTATTGACATGACGTCCTTAGTGGCTCCAACCCAACATCGATGATGATTATTCCACCACCCAAAAATACAACAACATGCTTTGGTCAAATGAACATGATGGATAATGCTTTAACCCTAGGATCAGAGTTGAGTTCCAAAATTGATCAGGTGGAGTGTTGTGTGGTGAAGGGAAGAAAAAGGAGTAGAGATAGGCGTTCTTCTGTTGCTAGGGGTATTGAAATTAGCTTGAGATGGATGATGAAGAAGAACGCTAAAGCAGTCAAAGAGAAGGAGTTGTTGCTTGACTTTTCACGCCCTTACGTGTAAGACATCCATTGGTCATTTGCTGACTGGATGGACACGTATGTGTATTTGTAATACACGCGCACATGGTCAATAGTCAGATGTGTTTATTAGTTATGGAAAAAACGAGTTCGAGTGTTCAAATACGAAAGTTATAAGTTAATGTATCGATTTTAAAAAATCCGACAAGTTTAAGTGGCCACCAAGCCATTTCGCCTATAGTATTATCGTTTCATGCACACGAAACAAATGCTCTAAGTATGGTAATATTGTTTCTCAAATATTTTCTACAGGACAAAAAAAGGGTTTTGTTTATTTCTATCATAAAATGGAGCTCTCTTTACATTCACAAAAGTAGAGTAGAAGAGATTTAATTTAATTAGCGATTTAATAAAATACTTCTCCATACGCATGAAACTACTTTAAAGTCTAAAAAATAATTCAATTTTTACGAGCTAGTAAAATTAACCTTGAATATATTTTTATTATATAGAAAAGGAAATATGGTCAACCAAGGGTATATATGTCATTTAAAAAAATTATTGTATTGTTTGCATTCTTAAATGAAAATTGTGTCTTCCTTGATATGCGTGGATCCCATGCACCTTGACCACATCACTCCTTTAAAAGTTTAAATGTTCTATTGATTATACTATTTTTGCATAGAGTTACTCCATGCAAATTCTCATTTTGAATGTCTTTTCTCATTTGATAAAATTATTAATTTTTATTTTAGTCAATTAAAAGTTTTTACAGAAAAAGTACATTTTATTTTTAAATAATAAAGAAACAAAAAGAAATATAGATAAATATTTACAAGATTTTTACATTTACCCATACTATTTTAATACAATTTAAAAAAATAAAATTAAAAGATTTTCATGTATTCATACTATTTGAAGGCAATTTCAAACCTAAAAGTTTTATATTCAAAAATAATTTTAAAAATTATAGTCTATTATATAGAAAAGGAAACATGGTCAACCAAGGGTATATATGTCATTTAAAAAAATTATTTTATTGTTAAATGCAAATTGTGTCCTCCTTGATATGCGTGGATCCCACCCACACACCCTTGATGTACTATTGATTTTATTACTTTTGCATAGAGTTACTCCATGCAAATTCTCATTTTGAATGTCTTTTCTCATTTGATAAAATTATTAATTTTTGTTTTAGTCAATTAAAAGTTTTTACAGAAAAAGTACATTTTATTTTTAAATAATAAAGCAACAAAAAAAAATAGGTGAATATTTACAAGATTTTTACATTTACCCATACTATTTTAACACAATTTAAAAAAATAAAATTAAAAAATTTTCATGTATTCATACTATTTGAAGACGATTTCAAACCTAAAAGTTTTATATTCAAAAGTAATTTTAAAAATTATAGTTTGTTAAACCTTAAAAGTTAATTGAAGCGATGATATTTGTTCATCTGTTCTAGGAGGTTATATCTTATGTACTTAATTGATGTGAGAATTTGATTTGTATGGTTTGAACTCCATTCTTCCATGATAATTTTTAACAATCTATAAATTGTCTTAAAATATTTTATATTTTTCATTATAGAAATTAACATATGATAAATCTGTAGAAAAAATAAAAATATTTCTCTTATATCCTTAATTAAGAAAAACTTAAAATCTCTATAATTTATATAGACTTCTATCAGATATTTATTATCTTATCACCAGTAACATCACTTTAAAGGAGTTATAATAAAATATAATTTGAACTACTGTATTGAATTACTACAATTTGTATCATATTAGTATTTATTTAGTGAAGTTGGTTCTCTTTGTTTGAACTTTGAAGTACTAAATTGCCTCTTTAGGGATGCAAGTCCCCGTGGAAGTTCTCTTTGTTGACTGTACTAAAAATTTCTCTTGATTTTGTTGTATACAATACATAAAGTAAAATCATAAGTTTTTTTTTTAACTTTTCTTGTATTGTAAAAAATGGTATTGTTCGTTTTAACTTTCATCATGTAGCTGATTGTTCCCACTATTGAAATGCTTGCAAGACCAAGTTGGATGTATTCAAAATTAGTTTATAAATAGATCGGCAATTTTTTTATTGTAGAAAAATTATTAATACAAATTACATTTGTACCTTTAATGTATTATCTTGTTAAAAATTTAAATATAGTGGGGAAATAATACCATTCAATCAATTTTACAATTTGATGTTTATATTTGATATTGATGTTAAAATGAGTTTTATACCACATAGTCTTTTTATGTAATAATTGGAGCAACTTAAGCAGGTTATAATTTATAGTTTAATTTTTTGTAAATTATTAAAATAAATTAATTGTAAATTGTGATCCCCAATATCATTCTATACCAGTTATTAAATGGATATAACAATGATCGATTTATTTATCAAAAAAAGTAATTGAGCACCGGCAAACAACAATTTTACGATTACAATGTTGGGCCCGTATATGGGCCTTCCCTCGTCTAGTATATATATATATATATATATATATATATATATGAACAACTCAAATTTGAGATTGATGAATATAATGCACTTGCTTGGTTTCAAAGAAATTTCTTTCTTTTCCTCAACAACAAAAAAAAGGAGAAAAGAAAATCTGAAGTTTACAGTTGATACGGATACAAACTTTCCATTATGGTGATTATACAAAAAACAACAATAAGCAAAACAGGTAATAGTAAAAGATTAATATAAGACATAAGGAGTATAAAAGGTGAAAATATTAAAAAGAAAAAAAATTAGAAAACCAAGAACTTAGGAAAGCTACAAACTTGTTCAGTCAGCAGGAATCATCCCATTTCTAGTACGACTTCACTAAAAATGAAGCGGTCGCCGGCGATCTTGAAAAACCGGCGAGGAGGTGGTTTAGGATTTGCTGCAATAGCTTACATCGGAGTAGACTATCTCCGGTTCATATCTCCGGCATGGCATGCCCGGTTACAGCCAGCACTGTGGACCGTATTAGCAATCGCAGCTATTATTCGGGTCCCATTTTACAAACATTGGTCATCGGAGCTCCGTTCAGCTATTCCCTTTATCTGTGCAATGCTTTTCTTGCTCTCTGCTCTTCTCTTTGAAGCTATTTCTGTTCGCTCTGTAACTGCCGTTCTTGGTCTTGATTGGCACAAGTATGTATAAAATTTTGTATTACCATAAATAGTTTCATTTCTATATTTGGAAGTTCGGTAAATTTGTGTCTGTGGGGTAAATGGGGTTCAGATTTGATGGGAAAACTGAGTTGGGGTTGAGTGCTTTTTTGAGCTTGTTTAACAGTTGCTTTTGTTGGTAAAAAGAAAAGGGTAAGTTTAGTTTTCATTGTGAAAAATGGATTGGAGGTTTCTTGTTTCCATTCTAAAAGATGTGATCTGATTTGGGTTTTTTGTTGAATTGCTCTATAGATTCGTTTTTGAACTTTTCATTTAAGATTACAAATATCTATAAAAGGAAAAGAGGCACTTTATTAATCTGGTTGGAAAAAACAAGATTGGATTTCTGTACTGGGGTTAAGCTTCCCCTAGCTGATAGTTTAATGAAGTCAATCCTCATCATACTTACCAGAAAGGGAAAAAAAGGATAGGTTAATTTCATCCTACTTTCCTAATCTGGAGACAGAAATAAGCTAGTATTTGATTGTGCAGAACTGCAGGTCACTAAAGAGTGGTGCATTCCTATTCACGTATAGCAGTCCTTTGATCATAAGATTTCAATAGTAAGGAAATTCTCAAGTAGATTAGTTTGTTGTCGTATTATGTATTGTGCCTATGAATAATGGTATTTTGCATATACTTCTTTCCATATCATGTGGAAAATCATTTACGTGATCAGCATTAACTAAACCCTCACATTCTAATGCCAGGTGATCTGAATAACTCAAGAATCATGGCAATTATTGCTAGTCAGATACATTTATCAAAATGGAAAACACACGTATAGTTTGAATTTGTACGATATGAACCAGATCAATAGAATTTGGGAGCAGGGAACTTTTCTGAATAATACAAGTAGAGGAGAGGGAGCTTGGAAACTAACAGAGGAAGTGGAGGAAAATTGGGCTAGGAAAAACACATTACCAACTTGGGGGTGGGGAACTTCTCTACGGAACGGAGAGCTGAATCATATATACACATTCAGTAACTTAAAAAGCCTTTTTTTAACATATTCAGTAACAGGGGTATTCTTGTCGGGGGTGAATTACCAGTTTAGTATGTTATTAGTTGTCTGTATCGGATAATAATGGAAGGTGATTTTGTATTTAGATGTAATTTATGCATGTGCAGCCCTAGCTTGATGCATTTTAAGAATAAAACCTCTTAATTACCTATTCGGAAAATCGGCCGAAATAAAGCTAGATGGTCAAAGAGTAGTTGTAATTACTGAGCCGACTTCAACTAGTTTGGATCGAGACATCGTTGATTGATTGACTTTGTTAAAAAAATAATGATCTTTTTGAATTTGTAAAGCTTTTGTAATGAGGCATTCTCAAGCAAAGTAAAAAGAGATAGCTACCAATGTCATATTTTTTATGTCCTTATCAAGAAAAGGTCATATTTCTGTATGCTGAATATCACTAGTTGAACCAATCATGCTTTATATGAAATCTTGACTGAACATGTGCTGCATATCTTGGTTAGCTTGACTTGATTAGGTGTGATATTTCTTGGGACTCTAACTTCACTAATGCCATCTAGTTGTGTAAGGATACATTGTCTAGATTCTAGTGAGATACAACATGGTTTCTTAATAGCAGAACATTGTGAAGATGCTATATCTTTAGCTCTAGAATAATGACTAAGGCGAGGAACGTAAAGGAAACTCTGGCTTGCATCAGTACCAAAATAATTTTTTGCCTCTGGTGTCACCGCATTATTGGAAAAGTTTTGACATTAATTTTCTGGAACAGTTGACATTAATTTTCTTATCTATTTTTATTTTTTGAAAAATATGTCATTTTTTGAGGCGCAATCTGATATAATTAATGTGAAATAGTGAAATCCTGAAATTTTGGTTAAATTACTTATTTCAACAAGTCTTACAGATAGAACGATAAATGCCCTGAAGTGGTCATGTAAGAACCTTTTTCTCGAGCTATACTCATGACATGCCACTTCACTCGAAGATTGGATGTTATATGAGAGGGCATGTGTGCTTGGTCTTAGATTCTACGATATTTGGCTTGAGGCTGTAAAAGAAAAATAACAACTACTCCATATCTTTACTTCATTATTTTTTATTCTCTTTCCAAAATGACTATCTATAGCCATTACAAAGTTCTCTTTCCTTGACAGAGATACACCACCTCTTCCTGATGTTGGTCAGTGGCTGCTGTTATCGTTGAACGAGAAAGTACCTCAAACGGTGGTAAATATATTGAGAGCTCGAATAATTGGATTACATCATTTTCTGATGCTGTTTATCATGCTTGCTTTCTCTGTGCTCTTTGAATCGGTTGAAGCTCCTGGTCTTGGGCTTGGCGCAAGATTCATGTTCACGATGGGAATTGGAAGGCTCCTTCGGGCCATAACTTTTATCTCCACAATTGTACCATCTGCTAGACCATGGTGTGCATCTGCTAGATTCCTTGTTCCTCAGCACCCTCATCCTTGGGTTCAGAAATATTACGTACCATATGCTACCGATTCAAATGCAATACGGAACATCATTAACTGGGATGTAGCATATGGTATTTCTCCCTTCCAATCCTCCCTTCTGTCCCGAGATTACTTACTGAGTTCTTCTTTACCAACAGTCAGTCAGATTGGTCCAAAGTTGAAAAGCTCAATAAATCAGTTGGTTGAAAACCTGTGTCTTATTGAAAAGGAAAGAAGAAAGAAAAAAACTGTTTTTTTTTCAAGGGTCTAATTTGGAACACAAAAACATGATAGTGTGCACTTGAGTCAACTTGGAACTTTTAAAAAGTTCCTACTGTCACTGTTTTATTTTAATGCATTTGATTGATCATTTCATAGGGAGAGTGCTATCCTACTCAACAAAGTCTACCCTATATCTTTAGATGCAATGCAGTATTTCAATTAGAGTTTAACTTGCATATATAGTTTTAGAAAATACATTATCATATTTTTAATTGTTATAGTAGGTCATATTAACCTATAGTGTAAAAAAAGTCAAGTAACCAATGTTAAACTCAATTAATTATATAACCTTCCAATATTACGTACCATATGCTACCGATTCAAATGCAATACGGAACATCATTAACTGGGATGTAGCACATGGTATTTCTCCCTTCCAATCCTCCCTCCTGCCCCAAGATTACTTACTGAGTTCTTCTTTACCAACAGTCAGTCAGATTGGTCCAAAGTTGAAAAGCTCAATAAATCAGTTGGTTGAATTCTAGTACATAGTCTGTTGTTGATCTTTCATTTCTTTATTCACTTTTGTTTTCAGCTGATCCTGGGGAATACGATGCTGAGTTTCGACCAAATTGGGGTCCAATGAGCTTTTTGATTGATTTCCTTCGGCCTACAGCTCCTGAGGGATCATCTGCTTGGTATCATCTGCTAAAGAAAGCGTCAGGAGGTTGCAATGACCTTATATATAGTGGTCACATGCTTGTTGCTGTGCTGACAGCTATGGCATGGACGGTATATGTGCCCTCTATCATTCCCTAAATTTGAAGGCTTAATTCCTGTGACCAACTAATCTCATCTGGCTTAAAACTGTATGAACAAATTCAGGAAGCCTATGGTGGTTATAGCTCCGCACTCATCTGGATTTTTGTGCTGCATAGTGCTCAAAGAGAAATACGAGAACGCCATCATTACAGCGTAGACGTTTTTGTGGCCATCTATGTGGGCATAATGCTTTGGAAGATGACGGGTCTTTTTTGGCCAATGAAGGATGAATCAAAGGGTAGGAGGCTACGTAAGTTCGAGAAGATTCAGGGTAGGCTAATGCGAGCTGCGAAGGACGATGATATAGAGGAAATAAGAGAACTCCTTAAAGAAGTGGAAGTGAGCAACCAAGTTAGGGAAAGCACCAGAAGCAAAGCAATGTGGCTTTTTTCAGGTGGGACCATTATTTTTACTCTTACTATCGTTCTTCTTGCCTTCACATTGACTAGCGACGGGTAAGGCAGCCAACGAAATGTTCTACCACGGTAAGATGTTTAGAAGGAACGCAATTTGTAACAGTTGCCCAGAATATGCATTCCACTACAGATTTTGTTGTTTGTTTGTAATGCTTTTGGCTTTCAATTATTTCTTGTTTTTAATTTTTTCTTTCCTGGTTGGGGGTGGTATTAGGAGAGATAGTATCTGCTCATTTACTGCCTGATGTGAAGAAGAGAAATTGTACCTCCTGTTGTGTTTAAGCTGCAAGTGATTTTAGGTTATCAACTGTTTTTAAATGTTTTCTATAGGATGATTTTGATCCCTGTTACATAGCAAATACTTCTCTTTTTTGGTCATTTAGTTTTTGATTGACTGGCTTTGACCCATGTTTGGTTCCTGCAGGGATGGAAGGGTGGTGGAGAGAGCGAAGTGAGAAATTAAGGGCCGTCTGGTGGTCTGGCCCTTCCCCAAAACCCCTGAGTGCACCGGGCTGCCCTTTGGTAGCTCGCATAAACAAAATTAACCCCCAAGTAAAATCTTGTGCAAGTAATACCATATTTGGTTGGTTGAAAAAACAATTTATATACCCACGTAATGAAATACAAAAAAATTAAATTTCGGATAACTAATGCAATGTTTAATTACCAAATATTAAATTTTGCATGAGTAATGTTAGACGAGTAGCTCAGTGGTGACATCTAGGGCTCTAACAATTCCGTGACCAGCACCACCCAACTCCATCAAGTTATATCGCTGCGTCAATTCTACAGTAACTGCCTTTTATTTTGGGAGAGGGGAAGCTTATAACCCTTATAAAGGACATTATTTCTATTAGAACTGTACAAAACTTTCTACTATGCAATGGGCTGGAGTTCAAATTAACACAGAGGAAATGCAGCAGGTTCTACACTGCATTAAAAGGAAAGCAGCTAAAGAAGGAAATAGTAGCAGCAACTTGATATATCACATAGGGCGAGCAAGGAATTGGAAATTGTACAGAGGATTAGTAAATACTGAAATGGTAGTCACCCAGATTAAACAAGAGATCATAGTAGATTGGAGATATTGTGCGGGTCAAAATCCGATCGAGGAAATTCAGCACGAAGAAGTGATTATCGTGAGAATTGTAACTTATCATGAGCAGTTTGGCCGAGGTCGAGCAACGAGCAATGGCCAACAAGAACAAGCCGTTGAGTGGCTCATCAGGGCCGAGGTCGAGCAGCATGGACAGAAATAACGACTGGTGTGGCTTTGACAGAATATTCCTTTTGTTGTACTTTTTAGGGTTCTATGGAAATATCTCAAATAAATAGTACGAGAGATAAGGAAAAAGACATGTAATATTCCATTTGATAAGAACAATTTTGAAAAGTAAGCTCTCTAGATAAATACAAAGCACAACTTTCTAAAAGAAATTCGATCCTTACATTCAATCATTGTCATTTCCACCAGATCCAAGAAAGTGTATAATATTCTCTCATATTCTTGTCATTCATCATTGTCAGAAGAAGGAATCATTCACCTCTTTCATTATTGGGTGAATCTTCCTCCTTATGTACATTTGGTGTCGTTTATTGCTATTTATTATTTGCTCTCATCACATTAATAACATTAATATTAATTATGTATTGCATTAAATCTATTTCAACGTGATCCCACATTATCCATATAAACTGATTTTAGGTCTAGGGATATTATCTTTAACTAGTATTAATACTTTATCCTTTTACTTAATTAGTTTATCAAAGAGTTTCATACTTTTTGGTCAAACAATTTGGCACCGTCCGTGAGGACTTTCAAGTTAAAACTTCAGTTCCTTCTAGATCTTAAAAAAAAGAAGTGCAAAAACCCTACACTTCCTTGTGTACAAAAATCTAACACGGCAGGAAACGGAGAGGAAAAGAGGAAACCACCAATCTTTTCCACACCATCAACGAAGTCGATGAAACGGAGGGTGAAGAAGTAACACTGAATATCTCTCCTAGGCGAAACAGCTCGCCCTCTCCTCACAACAGCATCACATCCTCACACGGTAAAGGGTCCTCTATGTCCACAACGGAAGAGACACCACCGGCAGTGAAGAAGCTGCTCGAGGTGTGGTTGACAAAAACACTGACCATCATTCTTGAAAAACCCGCTCAAAGGCCAAGCAGAGAAGATGCAAGAGTTGCGTCAGCGACAGACGAGCAACACGCCCCCTGTAACAGGTATAGCTCACAATGTTAGTGATGCAGGTAACAACACCCTCACAGCCATTCTGAGGAAAATGGAGGAGATGGAGAACGAGAACAAAATGCTCCGCGACCAAATGAAAGAGCATCGAAAAAGGGTAGACAAAATATCAGGCGCCTTAAAACTCCTACTAAAAAGGGACGCCGGTCGGTTTGTTGAGCAGCCATATAGCGACGAAGTTGCATCACACGAAATACCCAAAATATTCAAACTGTCGTCGTACCTGAAAATATACAACGGCACAACGGACCCTGAAGATCATGTGACTCATTACATCACCATAGTAAAAGGCAAAAACCTCGCCAAAGATCAAGTATCCTCCATCTTGTTGAAGAAGTTCAGTGAAACCCTCTCCGGGGGCGCATTGACTTAGTATTCACAGTTGCCCGCACGCTCAATTAAAACATTCGAAGAGACGGCCGACAAGTTCGTGACGGCCCATGTCGGAGCAAAAAAGGCGGAGGCAAGAGTAAATGACATATTTTCCATCAAACAATCACCTAGAGAGGGATTCAGGGACTTGCTTTCTCGATTTAACAGAGTAAGGATAACCTTACAAAACGTATCAGAAGGAATGGTCGTGGCAACCTTCCAAAACGGGCTAAACAGGAGCGGTTCGAGGGCGACCAGAAAGCTACTAAGCCGCCTCATGAAATATTCCCCAACCACTTGGGACGAAATACACAATGCTTATTTCGTCGAAGTTAGATCTGATGAAGGTGATCTAAATGGGCCGACCCAGCGGCTAACTTCGGTACAAGCCGAGTCCAAAAAGGACCGAAGAAATGACAATAGGATAGATCTAGCAGGACCCCAACCTAATCGGGAAAGACATCAGCCTTACGTTAGAGGCACCCTCATGTTGCCTCCCACCACGACGAAGGCCCATCTAGGCCACGAACAGGAACCCAACGAAGTGAAAGAGGTATGTCCCCCTATTATTTGCTCATTATTTCTGTGTTTCCCCCTAAAAAATAGTCTATGCGCTAGAGAAATTCGGCACAAAAGTGAAGTGGTCACAGAAGATGAGGTCCGACCTGATCACCAGAAAGTCAAATGTCCTCTACGAATTCCACCAGGAACGGGGTCACAAAACTGAGGACTGATAGAATGTATGGGTCCACTAACTTTTATAGAGAACCAAGTTCTGTATCAGGTTCGCTAGTTACACATACTTAGAATAGAAGTTAAATGACCGGAGGAATTTTACGTGGAAAATTTCCAGCGCAACGGGATTAAAAAACCACGACCTACCCTTTGTAGGATTTCAACTTCACTACTGAGCAACTTTCAGATTACAACCTATGTAACCTAGGAATTAAACTCTTAATCCCTCACTAACTTGTAATACACCTATTACAAGCCACTTTGCAATAACCCTATTACAAAGACTTTAAAACTTGACTAACTCTAGCCAAGACTTAAACACGCAAGTTTAAGGTTTAAAAAATGTTCCTATAAAGTGCTTGTAAATAAGCTAGATAGGAATTACAACTTGAAGAGCTATTACAAAGTTACAACTCAACTAAGGACACACAATAACTCGATATGGGAACTAGTCTGTAGTTGCTTTGTTCATTGTTCTTGAGGCACTTGAAACTTGCTAGCTGAATGGTCACTTAAGTGAGCTTGTGTAAGATCTTAAGTGTTCAAGTCATTTGTGTTACTTACCTTGAATGCATATATACATGTGTGACATTACTAAGAATGATGCAATCAAGGTGGGTAAGAAGTTTTCTCTGGAAAGTTGATTGCAGCATTGTTCTGCACAGTAGCGTGTGCAGGCAACAACTTCCTAGCTGTAGAGTTGACCTTGTACAGTCTCCTTGGGAACTGGTAGGGACCTAGTCCCACAGCTGTTCCTTCCACTCTGAGGAGTTGAATCATATTCCATGCTGAGTCCCAACCTAGAATCTTCTGAACTTGAGGTCTTGTAAATGTGTATCACGTTCTTTATCTAGTTTTGGATAGTAAATTTGTTAGATCATCAAAACATAAAGTAAAGTACTTATAACCAAAGTACATGTAACTTATCAAGGACTGTATCGCCTTGAGACAAGAGGTCGTGAACATGCTTCACTAAGGGCACTTGAAAGAACTGATGAGTGACCGAGAGAGAGCCAACTTTGCCTGAGACGTGAACAACACCAGGGACTACCCAAACCACCTTCCCCAGCTCGAACCATTCAAATGATTATCGGAGGGGGCGACGATGTATCAATCAATAGCGTGAAGTTCAACACCACCCACAAACTCAAACGGTCGATACTCATGAACAGTACTATTAGAAAATAAGCATACACCAGACTGTATAGAGAACTGGGTTCTCTATGAGTTCCCACTATAAGAAATAGACTATAAAATCAACCAGTATAGGTAATCAGGTTCTCTAATTGTTCTCGCATAAGTTCGGCAGTAAGTAAAGAAAACAGAGGATTTTTACGTGAAAAAATCCCACTCAAGGGGACAAAAACCACGACCTACACCTATAGGATTTCAACTTTATTAACTTGTAAAATACCTATTACAAGTCACTTTGTAATGACTCCATTACAAAGGATTCAACTCAACTAACTTGTGGTACTCTTACCACATGCCACTTTGTAATTCCCTAGTTACAAAGACTTTCACTAACTTGTGATGCTCTCACCAAAAGCTACTTTGTCACTCTACAGTTACAAAGGCTTTTGACTAACTTGTGATACTCTCACCACAAGCCACTTTGTCACTCTCTAGTAACAAAGACTTTAACTTATGACTAAACCTAGTCACAACATAAACTCTGAGAGTTTACGAATTTTATTTCCTAATCAGCGCTTCTAAAAAAGTATGATAGAAGTTACAATGAAGAACACATTACAAAGACTCAACAAACCTAAGGACTTAAGATATCTTCAATCTTGGATCCGGTCCTTGAGGTTGCTGCAGCTTTGTTCTTGAGAGAGTCTGTTGCTAGCACTTGAGAGAAGGTTTTCTTTTCTGATTTGCAAGTGTTCAACAGATCAGATCCCTTGCACCAGGTTGTTATACCACAAAAGACATTACTATGGTGATGTCAATTCACAACGGTGATGTCAAATCTTGATTAATACATGTTTATTCTTAATGGGAAGTGACTGCTACACTATCTGCTGCACTGTCGCGTGTACAGTTGCAGGCAATCACTTTCTGCAATTTCTTTCCAGCTGTCGTTGACTCAGACTTCTGTCAGAGAACCCTAAGGGACTAGGTCCCTGTTGTGTTCCTCTTTGTAAAGTTGCGGGAAGTCACTTTCTGCAGTTGTGTTCCAACTATGTACTTATGTCAATAGAACACCAAAGGATCAGGTTCCTAATATGGTTCTTGTGCACACTGCCCAGATTGTCTTGAGTTGATTAACTTGAATGATTGTACTGGGCATGCTTCAGGTGCTTTATCTGGTTCTATACAGAAAGTTTGTTAGATCATCAAAACATAGATTAAAAGACCTTAAGCCCATC
The DNA here is from genome assembly GCA_026770625.1 of Nicotiana glauca. NCBI lineage: Eukaryota > Viridiplantae > Streptophyta > Magnoliopsida > Solanales > Solanaceae > Nicotiana > Nicotiana glauca. The sequence continues at coordinate 68,211 of MU741649.1, forward strand.
AGGTACGACGAACTCGAATAAAGTATCATCTTCGATAAGTCGGATACCCACGGTTTTGTTTTTCCTCACTATGAAGCCCTTGTAATTACTTTACTCATCTTAGATACTGATGTAAAATGTATTATTATTGATGATAGGAGCGGCGCGTGCATTATCCACCCTCAGGTTCTCGCACAAATGAAGCTCGAGGATAGGATAGTGCCACGCTGTATCACACTGATGAGTTTTAACAATGTAGTTGAGCGGACATCTAGAGAAATCACGTTGTCTGTCCTGGCCATCGATGTCACTTTGGAGACCACGTTCCATATCATGGACTAGGATACGGTGTACAATGCCATCATAGGTCGACATTGGATACACACCATGAAAGTCGTCCCCTCCGGCTTATATCAAGTCATCAAATTTCCCACCTGTAGGGGTATTCAGCATCCGATGAGAATAACACACTGCCCGAGAATGCCACTGCACTGCCTAAGACTGCACACATACCCAACAATAGAAGGATAAAGTTAAACAAGCATAGCAATCAATAGGGTCGAGGTCGAGCGAGGACGAGAAGGATGTAATCAAAGTTCCCAAAGTCGTAGGCTACAGGATCTACCGTAGAAGACCTCAACCCCGTCCAACTTAATGATAACGACCACAACAAGAAAGTTTTCATTGGCCACAACCTCCAAGAACTAGGTAAATTCCGTTGACTCTTAAAAAGTAACGTAGACCTGTTTGTTTTTTCTCATGCATACATGCCAACTATCCCAAAGGAGATAGCAACACACAAGCTGAACGTCGACCCATTCCACCCCCGGTGAGACAAATTAGGCGAAAATTCAACTCCATTATAAACAACGCTATCCGCGAAGAGGTAGAGAAATTTTTGTAAAACGGCTCCATCAGGGAGTCGAGATATCCTCAATGGGTCGCCAATGTGGTCATGGTGAAAATGAAGAACAGAAAGTGGTAGATGTGCATAGACTTCACAGACCTAAACAAATCATGCCCAAAAGATTCGTTTCTACTTCCTTATATCGACCAACTCATTGACGCAATGGCCGGGCACGAGCTAGGGGTGTTCAAAATTGAAATGAAATCAAAAACTGAACAGAAACCGAAGCTTAATGGATTATTGGTATCGGGTTAACGGTTTAACGAACGGGGAACAGATTGAATTTTTTTATTAACGGCTTATCAGTTTGAGGCCGGATTATATAATTTATTTTTATCCATATATATATTAAATATCAAAAACCCTTCCACTTCCGGTACTTTATCTCTAACGCCTAATTCCTAAATACGTATACTTGGATAGAACCAACACCTGATCATGTGAAAAAATTCGATGAGGTCACTTGGACAAAACCTGCACTTGATCATGACAACATAAGCCCCGAGATTGATCATAATAATGTCTCCAACACGAATGGCAACAGGGAAGAGTTGATAAATACCCTCATCATTAGTATATTGATGGTGTGTATACTTATTGTTGTGACTGTGGCAATGCATTATCCATAAAGATTGCCTTTTTTGCGTTCGCTTGGATAATAAATTTTCTGCTTCCTACGGTAAGTTGTGACTGGAGACTTGCGTGAAACCATCATAGATTGAATTAGGCCGATAAACGCTCGATAACTGCCCGATAAGAGCTAAACTGATACCATTCCGCCCGATATCTTCTTAGGTGGCTAGTGGATTAACACATTTAAAAGCTGATAACCAATAAACCAAACCGTTAAGAGTAAATAACTGCCTGATAAGCAGCCCTATCACGAGATGCTCAACTCCCTAGATGCATACTCGGGCTATAACCAGATCCTCATAGAAGAGGAAGACCAGGAGCAGACCACCTTCATCACTCATCAGGGAACGTACTGCTACAGAGTGATGCCCTTCGGACTGAAAAATGCGGGGGCGATGTATCAGAGGTTGGTGATAAGAATGTTTAAAGACAAGCTCGAAAAAGCAATAGAAGTCCACATTGATGACATGTTGGTCAAGTCAAAAAGGAAGGAGGATCACATAAACCACTTTAAAGAGGCCCTCGACATACTCAGACGATACGGTGTGAAATTGAACCTCAAAAAGTGCGCCTTCATATTAACCTCGGGAAATTTCCTCGGTTTCTTGGTATCACAACGAGGAATCATGGTCAACTCTGACCAAATCAAAGCTATAGAAGGAATACCGGAGAACCTGAGTAGTAAGAAACAAGTACAAAAACTGACCAGCCGTATAGCCGCCCTCTGAAGGTTCATCTCACGATCCTCCCATAGATACCACAAATTTTTTGGCGTACTCAAGAAACACAATGGACTCCAATGGAACTCCGAGTGCATCGAAGCCTTGAAAGAATTAAAGGCGTACATATCCTCTGCTCCACTACTCGCGAAGGCCGAACCTAGTGAACATCTCCTCGTCTATGTGTCATGTCTGATGTGGCCGTGAGTGCCGTCATGGTTTAAAAAAACAAAGGTACGCAATTTTCCCATTTACTATATTAGTAAAACTCTGGTTGATGCCGAGATGAGGTATCCACACCTCAAGAAGCTGACCTTGGCTTTGGTCATAGCTTTATAAAAGCTTAGACCCTATTTCTAGTGCCACCCTATCTCGAAAGTAATGACCTTTCCCTTGAGGATTATTCTGCATAAACCCGAGCTGTCGGGCAGATTGGCCAAATGGTCAATACATATGAGCGAGCAAGATATATAACCTATCACCCGCGAATGGCGATAAAGTCGCAAGTGCTCGCCGACTTCAGCACAAAAATAATGTCTAAAGTCGAAAAATAATTCACCCATATTTCCCCCAAAATACATGACCTATGAGTGTTCTATACAGAAGTCACCCATATAGATGGCGTCAGGATTGGGACTCGTGCTCGAGGTCTCAACCGGCAAAGTAATTTTCCAGTCAATAAGATACCCAGATATGAATAACAACGAAGCTGAGTACGAGGACGTGATTGCAGGTCTAAAGTTAGCACCCAAGTACGAAGTGAATCGATTTGTCCTACGGTGCGACTCTCAGCTCATCGTCAATCAAGTCACAGGGACTTTCAAATCAAGGAACAAACACTGCAAAAATACCAGGCCAAAATCTGCAAGCTGTTACCCGAGTTCGATGAATGCCAGCTCGACCAAATCCCTCGAGCATAAAATATCAAAGCAGACGGCTTTACTAAACTGGTAGCAGCCACTAAAAGCATAATCGGAGAAGGGAACGTGGTCACTCTCCTCCACTCGTCGATCGATCAAATTGAGGTACGAACTATAAACCTAACTTGAGACTAGCGCAATCGTATTGTCACATATTTTCAGGACGAAATGCTTCCAGACGATAAAAAAGAAGCCAAAAGCTTCGAATGCAGGCGGCCATGTACAACATTATCAACAACGACTAATACAAAAGAATTTATGGTGGTCCCCTAGCAAAATGCTTAGGCCCAAACTAGACGTGGCGCGTCCTCGGGAAAGTTCACGAAGGTCACTGTAGCACATTTAAAAAAGAGGCTGCTAACTTCATAAAAAAATGCGAGCAATGCCAAATATACGCCCTTATGATCCACCAAGCGGGAGAGCACCTCCACTCAGTCACCTCGCCCTGGCCTTTGTCAACAGGTCGCAGTCCAAGGGAATGACTATAGAACGAGTAGATCTATACGTTCTCACCTCGACCCGGGTAAACCCCTCATCCAACATCCTTTCCTTTTTGGGGTCGACTTCGAAACCGGACTCATAGTCATCTACGACCACCCCTTTCTCCCTCTCCTCGGTAGAGAAAGGAACGTCAGCCCGTTGTGACGTCGACGGATCACTCCTCGGAAAGACCTCCGCTGCCTCTGATCGCTCTCCTCATTCCTCGGCGACCTCTGATAAGAGAGCAATCTCCACATTTGAAGGGGAACACAGTCTCTACGTCCAAAACCATGCCACCCTCGGGCACGACTGCAGCCGGATTGGGATCGCACCTCGTTGGCTCTTCGTTCCATACTGCCTCACCGCCGACCTCTACTCTCCGTCTTTTTATCGGAACTGCTTCCCCCTCGCTCAGCCATGACTCGTCCACCAAATGTAGTATCAGAGCAGTCGGAGTCTCCACGGATGGGCCAGCCGCTTGAGGACCAGGCCTACGCAGGGTCGGGGCTTGAGAAGAAGCAGTAGTCTGTGGACTCGCCTATAGTCACAGCGAGCAGAGACCCGGTCGAACAAATACTTGAGAAGAAGCAACAATCATGCTTTTTGGTCAAACAGATACTAAAGCAGTCAAGGAAAACGCATATATGTAAGGGCTTTTTGCAAAAAATAATGTGTAATTAGAGGATGTCTTTTTGAGGCCTAAGATCACAGTCATTGCGTGATCAGGTGCTCCTTTGGTGTATGTTTCCAATTGTTGTTATCAATGGTAATTCACAGTATTACCAAAAAATAAACATCTACTAGATCAAATTACAAATTTGCAACTGCTATCTGCAACTCAAAGTAAGATGGATAGTTTTGAAACTAAATCTTGACGGGCACTATGCTTTAAGTTTGCGATCCACTTTAATTTATGTTAAACATCTTATAATATGGCTGTTTATGTTTCCCTTATTTATGTGAAAGTGATGATATGAAAAATAGTCTTGTAGCTGACTTGAAAAAAGATATTTATATTCATGGTTTAATCAATCTATTTAATTGATTTTTGTATGCATAGAGAGTGAAAATTTATCTCTACACCAGCTAAATTTATAAAAGGATTATTTTGTCAATTCATTAATTTTTCTCGTAACCGTGCAAAGCGCAAATAAATTTACTAGTTACAAAATAAATAAGAAAAAAACAACAAAGCTACTCTCTTTTAAGGTTGTCGCTATGTGTTGAGCTAATGGAATACTTAGCAAATAAGCCTAAGCACAAACAATTGTATTGAGTAGCCTTTAATTTGTACAATTGGCTATTTGAGTAATATTCTGTAGATAGGCTATTTTTGTAAAGGGATGAAAACCCAGATACAAATACGAGATAACACATTTTGTAAAGGAGAGATTCCAATTCCGGTTCGAACAGAAATATAGAATACACGTTTTCTCTCTGTGCCCTAAAACCAAATCTCACAATTCTCTCAGACAATTTGCAATGTTTTCATGGTATCAGAGCGCCGATTCTGGTGCGCCTTGAACGTTCGATTCGTCCGATTTTACCCCAGTCGCCTTTGGTTAAGTTTTCAATCTCCGGCAGTTCAAAAATCGGAGGTTTTTATTCTTCAAAAGAACGATTATTCGTCGATTTGGAGTTTGAGATCAACGCTAGGGTTATTTTCGGCGTTTTTGGTTGAAAGTTGAAAAGTTCGAGCTGTTTAGCAATCGCAGTTGGGATTCGTCAGTTGGAGCTAGGGTTAGCTATTGTTTGAAGGCCGTTCTTCTCCGGTAGCGAAGAAGCTGGGTAAATTCGTTCTTAACTTTGCTTTTAAGACTGTTGCATGTAATTTCCTTGTTGAGATCCTACTTGTTCTGTGACAGACATGGGTTCTACTGTTAACGATGCAAGTTATCTCCCTTTTTCCCCCGATCCTTCAAGTCCGTTATTTGTACATTAATCCGATATTCCTGGAATTTCTTTAGTCCCTGCTCCATTTTCGGGTACTGCGTTTGGGGGTTGGAAGAGAAAAATAATAGTCGCCTTGTCTGCTAAAAATAAAATAGCCTTTGTTGATGGTACTTGTCCTAGACCTACTGTTGGTAGGGCTGAACGTAAGCTATGGGATAGGTGCAACAATATGGTAATTTCATGGTTGACAGCTTCCTTATCCCCTGAGATAGCTGAGAGTGTTCAATATTCTGAAACAGCTCAAAGTATTTGGGTTCAATTACAAACTAGGTATGGAACTGCAAATAGGACAAAAATATTTGAATTAAAAAGAGAACTTGCTTTCACTTCCCAAGGTGCTTTAGATATAGCCTCATATTTCAATAGATTGAAGAGGTTATGGGATGAATTGGGAGTCATATGCACTAACCATGGTCAAAGGTGTGTTTGTGCTGCAAAGCCTGGTATTCTACAAGAGGATGAGGAGAATAAGCTTTTTCAGTTCCTCATGGGGCTGAATGATACATATATGGGGGTAAGGAGTAACCTTCTTATGATGCAACCTCCTCCTAGCCTCGACAGTGCTTATAATATTCTTCTTAATGATGAAAAACAAAGACAAGTTCAGTCAAACTCTCAGTTCAATCCTGACTCCATGTCATTCAATGTTAATACACAAAACAAGCCTATTTTTGGTTCTAACTTCAATCCCACTAATACCCTCAATCCCACTCATTCTAAACCATATGCACCAAGAGTCAATTTTGATCAGAACAGAGCTGCTCCTTTATTTTGCAAGTACTGCAAGAAGTCTGGTCATCTGATTGACAAGTGTTTTAAACTCAATGGGTATCCCCAAAGTCCAAAGTTTAACAAAGGTAGAAAGACTGCAGCTCATGTGTCTACCTCAGTTCACAGTAATTCTGAGGGTAATGTTCCTCAATCTGTTGGGTCTTTGGATGAGGGAGAGAATTATGCTATTGTTGCTTCTAATGCTGTTGGTCAGGGATCCATAATCCCAGGTCTGAGAAAGAAGCAATATGATCAATTGATCAACCTCTTACAACAGTCTCATTTGGGGGATGCTTCCAACTCTCAAGCCAGCCTCATGTGCTCTGCTAATTTTGTTGGTACCTTATTAACTGAAAGTCCAGTTTCTAATTCTAAACTTTGCTTGTTAACAAAAATTCATTCTGTCACCTGGATATAGATTCAGGTGCTTCTAATCACATGACCTCTAACAAAGAATTACTTTTTAACATTACACCTTTAATCATTCCTTACCTTGTAACTCTTCCTAATGGATATAAAGTGAAAGTGACTTCCACTGGTTCTTTTGCTTTAACTCCATCCATTACTCTTCATAATGTCTTATTTGTTCCCTCATTTCATCACGATCTGATCTCTGTTCACAAATTGATCAAACAGTTGCATTGCATAGTGTTATTTACTGCCACTTCTTGTTTGTTGCACATGTTACTGGCCCCTTCTCTGAAGATGCCTCTGGATCTTGGTAAAGAGGAGGATGGCCTGTACAAGTTCACTTGGATGCAGCCATCAGCTTCTTCTATTCCTTCAACTTCAAATTCATGTAGCACTACTTTTATATGTCCTGTAATAGACTCTTGCAAATCTGTTCCTCATTTCAATCAAACAAATGTTTCTAGTCCTAGTTCTTCTTTGTGTAATAATGTTGCTATGAATGATATGAATTTGATTTGGCATCAAAGATTGGCACATATTTCCTTTGCAAATATGAAACACATTCATGTTCTCTCTCCCTCTCTTTCTTCTAAACAGTTTTTTCCCTGTTCTGTTTTCCCCATGGCTAGACAAACTAGGCTTGCCTTTCCTGATAGTTCAATTAGTACTACTAGACCTTTCCAATTGATCCATGTTGATACATGGGGACCATATCACACTCCTACTTCATCTGGTTCTAGATACTTCCTAACAATTGTTGATGATTTTTCAAGGGCAACCTGGACTCATCTATTGGGATCTAAAAGTAATGCCTTCTCCATGATCAAGGCTTTTATAGCCATGGTCCAAACCCAATTCAACACACATGTCCAGATCATTAGAAGTGATAATGCATTTGAACTAGGCACCAGTACTGCAGGCTCCCCCTTTTTCAGTCGACTTGATATCCTTCACCAAACTACTTGTTCACATACCCTACAACAAAATGGGGTTGTGGAAAGGAAACATAGAACTCTGCTTGAAGCATGTAGAGCCTTATTATTCCAATCCAAACTACCTATTACCTTTTGGGGAGATTGCCTTTTGACTGCCACATACTTGCTAAATAGAATACCATCCAGAATACTACAAAATAAGTCACCTTATGAGGTCCTGTATGGCAAACCTCCCTCTTATTCTCACTTAAGAACTTTTGGTTGTCTAGCTTATGCTACTGTTCCTATTCCTCAAAGAGATAAACTACAACCTAGGGCTATACCTTGTGTCTTTCTGGGGTATCCTTTTGCCAAAAATGGTTACAAATTATACAATCTCAACACAAAGAAAAGCTTTATCTCCAGGGATGTGATTTTCCATGAGACTTGTTTCCCTTTTGCTACTTCTATTCCTTCTGATCATTCAACATCTTCTCCTCCTCTATGTACCATTTATCAGGATTATACTCCTTCCTCTGTCCCAATCTCTTCTCCTGTTCCTTCCTCTCCCCCTGCTCCTATACCTGCACATGAGTCTGAACCTGGTACTACCTCTTCTATTCAGTCTCATTTACCTTCCTCTCATCAGGATGTACTTGCTCAGTTTACTTCTCCTCCTCCAGTTCTTAGAAAATCTTCAAGGCAACACACTGCTCCTTCTTATTTGAAGGATTATGTTTGCCAACTTCCTTCCTTCTCTGGTTCCTCTTCTTTGCCTTTTATAGAAACTGAACCTTTCAATTACTCTCAAGTTGCTTCCATTCCAGCTTGGCAAGATTCCATGAGAAAGGAATTTGATGCTTTGGATGCAAACCACACTTGGGATATTGTGCCTCTACCTTCTGGTAAGAAACCCATAGGATGTAAGTGGGTCTAAAAAATTAAGTATAAGGCTGATGGGAATGTGGAAAGATACAAAGCTAGACTTGTTATTAGAGGGGACACTCAGGTTGAAGGCATTGACTTCACATAGACTTTTTCCCCTGTGGTTAAAATGTCCACTGTTAAATGTCTCATAGCTGTAGCTATCAAACATAATTGGTCTCTTTCTCAGTTGGATGTGAACAATGCTTTTCTTCATGGAGACCTAGATGAGGAGGTTTACATGAAGTTGCCCTAGGGATTGTCTATTTCTGTCCCTTCCATTTCTGCCCCTCTTGTTTGCAAATTGAGGAAGTCTCTCTATGGCCTTAGACAAGCTTCAAGACAGTGGTATGCCCAGCTTTCTCAAGCTTTATATTCTAGGGGTTATACTCATTCTCTCAATGACTATTCATTGTTCATCAAGGGCACTCCTGGTAATTTGGTTCTTTTAGCAGTTTATGTGGATGACATCATTATCACTGGGGATGATATTGTTGAAATTGCAGCTTTAAAACATTTCCTAGATGCTGAATTTAAGATCAAGGACTTGGGTTCCTTGCATTATTTTTTGGGTATTGAGGTCTTTACTGTTCCTGGTGGGGTTCTTCTCAATCAGAAAAAGTTTGTATTTGATTTACTTCAACTGTATGATTGTCTTGATGCTTCACCTATTGTATGTCCTTTAGAGCTCAATTGTAAGCTGCATGCTGATGTTGGTGATATTTTCCCTTCTCCTGATCAATATAGGAGTCTTGTAGGCAAGCTTCTCTTCCTGACCCACACTAGGCCTGACATCTTCTTTGTTGTGCAACATTTGAATCAGTTTTTGAAGAGTCCAAGAGTTCCCCATATGTCTGCTACTTTTCATGTTTTGAGATACCTGAAAGGGACTCTGGATTTAGGTCTCTTCTATTCTGCTTCCCCTGACTTTTCTATTCATGCTTATTCAGATAGTGATTGGGCTGCCTACCCTGACACTCGCAGGTCTGTCACAGGTTTTTGTGTTATACTGGGTGGTTGTCTTATTAGTTGAAAATCTAAGAAACAGCCTGTTGTGTCTTTATCTTCTGCTGAGGCAGAATACATGGCTTTGAGTAAGGTGGTGGCTGAGCTCACATGGTTTTCTAGGCTAATGTCTGATTTTGGGTTATCTGTTTCCCTTCCTATCTCTGTTTTTTGTGATAATCAAGCTGCTTTGCACCTTGCTCGAAATCCTGTGTTTCATGAACGCACGAAGCACATTGAGGTGGATTGTCATTTCATACGGACTAAGCTTCATGATGGTTTGATTCAGCTCTCTCATGTGGCTTCTTCTGAGCAGTTGGCTGATGTTCTCACTAAACCTCTTCCAGGTGCTGTTCACCATGATCTTTTGTTCAAGTTGAAGGTGGTGTCCCCCTCCAACTTGAGGGGGGGTGTTGAGCTAATGGAATACTTAGCAAATAAGCCTAAGCACAAGCAATTGTATTGAATAGACTTTATTTAATTTGTACAGTTGGCTATTTGAGTAATATTCTGTAGATAGGCTATTTTTGTAAAGGGATGAAAACCCAGATACAAATACGAGATAACACATTTTGTAAAG
>MU741649.1:87766-112489 GCA_026770625.1 Nicotiana glauca
TGCATAATCTTTTATAATTCAGCGTACAAGCCAATTTAACACATGAATTGAAAAGATAAATCAATAAAAGTTATATTGGTGACTGGAAATTGGGAGGTGACAGAGGAGAAGACTACATATCAGGAAAACATTCCAACCATCTTCAAATTCAACAAGCCAAGTTGGATCAATGCTCAATAGAAGCCACGAGACAACTTTGGTAACCAAATTACACAACCCTTAAACTAGGAAGGTGTTCAACATATAAGTTAAACCAGCCTCAAATGAGAAATACTATCCTTCTCACTGGATCAGGATCTTGCACGTTAAACATGGATAAGAATATCATTCCACGTCAGAGATATAATCAGACATTATTCACTTTCAAGATGGACTTCCTTCGGAAATCATGGAATTGAAGGAAACTAAGTAGAAAATTCTAGAAGAACATGAAACGAACAGAGGAGACCTATTTCATATGGGCTTACCGCAAAACCAATAATTTTGCTAACTTTCTAGGCATCTCATTTTCAGTTAAGAGAATAAAATGTTGTCACTGTTGACTAGTACTGTGAGGTAGGGAGGAGAACACTACGTATGTTCATAAATCTCAAAAGAAAGGGAGGAATACCCTGAAATTGAGGTCGTTGACATCAAACATTGACAGTTATCAGAAAAAGAAGGTGATAGGCCAAGTAATTCTTTTAAATGCAGTTGAAACATTAACATGGAATCTGAGTAGTCTTAATGACTCTAAAACTGTTATACAAGAGAGGTAGTAAAAAGGATAATGAAGGGGTGAAGACCATATGGAATTTGCTTTAAAAAATCACAGGATGGCAAACATGCCGAACATGATCACAAGGACTGTTTAAAATCATAAGTTAAGATGGTATTCCCTGAGTCTAGCCGGCATTTGGGGTATGCTAGTGTTAGGGAACAGGAGGATGTTATCAATGGAGGAGATCTTAATGGCTAGAAAGCCAATTGCTTTCATGCAAATTCCAATGTCAAGGAGCGGATTGTATATGAATTTTCTTAAGAATATAGAGATTGTAGATCAAGAACTAAGATATTATTTAACTGTTGCTTATGGAAGGAAGAGCGAAGAAACCATGATGAGTGAACTCCCCTAAAGATGAAATGTGAGGTTTAGTTCCCTAATTTTGTCTTATCACGTGTTATGGAAACCAATTGCCACCCACTGTCCTATTCTTCTTGATATTTGAAGTAAGATAAAGTGGCCAAGGCCCTTTAGATTCGAAAAGGCGTGGCTCCAATTTAACGGTTTTAATGAAATGATTAATTAAGACATAATAGGATTACAACTATGTCAGAGTCAGAGAAACAATGGTCTTCATATTTGCACTTAGCTTTATAATGTTATAAGATGGCACTAAGCAACGGAAGAGGAAGATACTGGCAGAGTTGAATGCAACTATAACCTAGGGTGATCCGAAGGGCCCATACTACATAGCCTCCTCTTCATATGAAATTTCCTAATTTTTTACTCAATGATGGAATTTTTTGGGAAGGCTGACTAGATTCATGTAAACCTTTTCTTTACCAATGTTAAACTCCTCAGAGCAGTTCTTCATATTAGAATACTAAAGGTGAATTGAAAATTGATAAAATGGTACTGCAAAAACTACTGCGTTCGTTCCAGATTATGTGGCAGCATTTCCTATATAGTCCGTTCAGAAAAGAATGATAATCTCCTAACTTGGAAACATTTTAACTTAAACTTCCCATTTTACCTTAATGGCAAGTTTTATAGTGACACAAATGTTATGTCATGTTTAAGACCACAAGTTTCAAAAGTTATATAGCCACAAGTTTCTATGTCAAACTACACCACATACATCGAAACAAAGGGCGTGTCACATATCAAGGATAAGAGGAAGTCAGGTTATCACTATATTTTCTACTCATGTGGCCGCTGGAGAAAACAGAACACCAAAATATTGACTCACAACCCTGCGATGTACATTATCTTGAGAAAATGTTCTCCAGTCAAGCTACTACAAATGAGACAGACAAAATGGATAAAAACTCAACAAATATACGTGTCGCCAAAATTTTAAATAAGATTATCAAAGAGGAGGCCTTTTTTTTTCCTATTGGAGGATTAGTGACGTTGATAATAAAGTGTTGATCGAAAAAAGGAAAACTCTAACCTGAGCATGAGCAATATAGAATTTTAGCCTATTCATTTCACTAGCAATTCTCTCCAGGAGCATGCTTTGAGTTTCCCTCAGGCTCAGATTAGATCCCGTTTCGATCCCATTCTCTGCATAATTCACATCATGTCCACCGGACAAATCAGCTGCTGGGAGCTCCTTAATCAGTTTTTCAACCTGCAGTGCAATCTGATGAGATGAATACTAAAACTCCTCAAACTCCAACATGAAAATGTGCAGTGAATGAATATGTAGTGTACCTTGGAGACAACATGGAAAGTATCAAGGAGAAGCTCAAGAACTTGGCGGGCCTCAGCAGCATCAGCTCGCTGTTTAAGCCTGTTTTGGAGGGCAGCAAGAGATCCTTCAACAGCATTTCGAAAAGCATCAATTTTGTCCCTGATCTCAACCAGTGGGGCCCGCATACGCACCACAGCGGCGTCAACATCAGTAAGCTTCGTACTGAGGCTAACAAAATCCGCATAATCTCGATTGATGAGGTCCACCAGGTCACGCTGTAGCGACGTGAAGTGGGAACGGAGTTCAGAACGGAGAGTTTCGAGAGGAACAAAGGTGCGTAAATCGGAGATATAGGATTCCGGGTCGAAGTCTTGGGATTGGAACAATGTTGGGTTTAGCCATTGTGGTGGGTTTGGATCACTTGGATCTCCAAATAGGTCCGCCGCGGAGCGTGGTGCCGCGTGTGCCGATTGTGGGGGTGGAGATCGAAGATCTTGCATCTGGCTATTTGATAATATTGGGGGAAATTGCTCTGTGCTGTGAAATGCTATGTGAACTACGAACCAAGACAAGATTTGGTATTTTACGTTTAAAAATTGAAGCTTTCAGAATAATTACACGTTTAGCTGTATTAAATAAGGCTGTGCTGATTTAGGTATGGTAAAAGAAGGTAAAATTTAAAAGATTCATGTACACATAGTCAAATGCTCTTTGAGTTTGAATCTGTACGTACTAGGAATGTTTTGATTCATATGCACTCAGTGCGTAGGCGGATTGTTGATGCGCAGAAGGTGTTTGATTTAAGTTCTGACTCAGATTTGGTGACTTGGAATACATATGATCGACGGGTATGTGAAAAATGGAGAAGTGACGAGAGGAAAAAAAAATGAAACTCTCTTTTAAGCTTGTCGCAATGTTGTTCTGAATAATCTTTTTTCGCTTTTATTTGTTTCATATGTAGTCATCTTAAGTGCAAATTTGATCTTTTAAAAAGGGAAGAAGTAGGATGTGGCCATGTGGGTGACAGATCAAGTGCAAAAGCTGAGTATAAAGCTATTGAGTATTGAATTGGCAACATGTGAGCTGATGTGTTTGAAGTAAAAGTTAAAAATGAGAGTAAAAGCAGATGAATTGATTCGTGTAATTTTGCTATATATTGCGCCTAACTCGATATTTGCCCAAACACATTGCAATCTCGACTTATCTTCACTAGATTTGTCAAATAATTAAAATGGTGCCTGGTAGGCATATTACAAAGCATGTCCATGTCCCAGAATCAAGTATGTATAATTGAACCCATGACACCGCAAGTTAAGGAGAAAATCTTACTTTATATTCATTAATTTCAAACTATTTACTCTTTGATATTCAGATCCAAACTATTTACTACTATTGTTCATGTTTCCCAAATTATTTACCCGCCTTTCTTCTTCTTCCTCCTCATTTTACCTTCCTCACTTTATACCCATCGTATTTTTTCTTATATAAAAAATAATATTTGTAAGGCAAGGCCAAACACGAAGGAAGTTGCTTTGATCATCAATTCTATTAAGGAAGATGATGAGAAATCCTTGTCCATATTCAGCAGTGAGGTCTGATTAATATTCACATGGTTAGTCCCAACAAGTTCATCCTTGTTTACCCATGTGTTTGCATAATTACTATACCAAGACTTGTCCTAAAGTTAAAATTCTCGTTGGCTCCGTAACCTCTAGATGTTCAAAGATGCCCTGCCTTTGGCCCTGCCACTAGGGGTGTACATGAGGCGGTTTGGTTCGGTTTTTTATTAAACCAAAATCAAACCAACTATGTCGGTTTACTAAAATCATAATCAAATCAAACCAACATAAACTCGATTTTTTCGATTTCGATTTCGGTTTTAGTCGGTTTTCTCGGGTTTCCTTTTTTATTTTATTGTTCTTGAAAAAAAGATCAAATAATCACAAAATATCCGCATGATTACTATTTTTCTTAATAATATATAAGGAATACCAATAATTCGTATGAATCATGCTCCCTCCGTTTCAATTTTCGTGAACCAGTTTGACTGGGCACATAATTTAAGAAAAAAAAAAGACTTTTGATCTTGTGGTGTAAAATGAGGCACATATATTTTGTGTGGCTATAAATCATTGTGTAAAGATAAATTATTTTCAAATAAGGAAAGGGGTCATTCTTTTTTGCACGGACTAAAAAGGAAATAAGTTCACATAAATTGAAACGGAGGGAGTAATTCCAAGACCTTCCATAATAGAAAATGACAAAAAAATATGTGACAAAGCAAAGTACTTTAAACTTGATAAATTTCAACACTAAAAGAATCACCAATTATGTTAACAAAATGACAAGCAGGAAGCTCGTGTGATGCAGCGTAAGGGTTTTCAATATTTGGGGTTCTTTGAGTTTGAAATTGGAACATAGGGAAAATATGGAATAACATATTTTATTATCTTTTGTCTTATTGAGTTTTAGTTTGAGCTTCATATTTAGGTTATGTAGATATAATTTACTTAGTGGATAGTAAATTTACAAGCGCACAATTAAATAATATCTCAAAACATTGAAAACTATAAAATAGTTTAGAAAATACTTACAAATTAGATTTTAATGATTATTTTTTATATACAAATTTTTTAAAATTTATTTATATATAACGTCGGTTTGGTTTAGATTCGGTTTGACTTATTTTTTGTTAATGTCAAACCAAACCAAGAGTGTTTGGTTTTTTATTTTCCAACACCAACCAACCAAATCAAACCACAAGTCGGATTTTTTTCTTCGATTTGACTTGGTTCATCGATTCGGTTTGGTTTGATGGTTTGACTTGTACACCCCTACATGCAACCATTTGCCTCTTCTTTCATGATTGCTTTTGTTGAAGTGGTGCTATTATTTTGAAGATTTATTGTTTGATTAGATGTGGTGCAGTAAAATATTGCTTATAGTATCTTCGAGTAAGCTTCCGAGATCTAAATTTTTATGTGTATTTTAATATCCACCATTGTTGGGCTTGAAGCTCAATTTTATTTTTGAAGATTTCTTGTTTGATTCAAAGTGGGTGCTGCTAAATATTACTTACAGTACCTTCTGGAAGTTCATATTAAAATTTGATAGCATTTGGAGCTGATTTGAGGTGATTGAGATAGAAATTTTTAGTTGAAAATCGAAGAAGAATACAACTATAGTATACCGCTACAGTATACAATATACTGTAGGAGTATATAGTTATATTGCAACAGTATACTATTATAGTATACAATATATTGTTATAATATACTGTAATAATATGAATATACTATAACAATATGTTGTAATAGTATACAATATACTATAATAGTATACTTATTACCCGTAAATTCACTTGTCTTTTCCCTTTTAATTTGCTTTAAGCTTTTACCCAGTATGAGAGGCAAATTAAAAATGCAAAAAAAATATAAAAAGTATTATAGTATGTTATATAATGTAACAGTATACTCTTACAATTAGATCCTTTTAGAATTTTTTGAAATTTTTATTGACAACTGATATTATTTCAGTTTAATAGTTGAATTAAATTTTTTTTAACTCTTTGCGTATAATTGTATACCATGTTGGCATAACTATATACCATTCTGGTATCAAATGTTAGTTAATATTTTTTTGATTGTATTAGCTACATTTAATTGGTACATAATTTAATTTTTCTTTAATAATAATATAAAAATAAGAATAATAAAAAATAGTGAAGATAGTAAATCAAATTCGACTATGAAGAGAAAAAGAATATAAAAAAAAGTTAAATGAAATTAGAATAGGAAAAAAGAAAAGATTAAGAAGAAAACGAGAAAAAAGAAAAGGAGAAAAGAAAAAGAAAAAGAAAAAGAAAAGTGAAAAGAAAAGAATCATAAAAATAAAAAAGAATTGGAGAATAAAGAGAAAATTCCCACAAAACTTACTATGAGTAAGAAATGTAATTAGTTTATGGATAGAAAAATAAATGGATATACAAGGGTATTTTTGTGGGTAACTGTGCCAAAACCACCCAATTTAAGGGGAGTCTATAACGCGTCTACATTTATTGTATATATTTTAATTATTGCACAAATATTTTTCTAATGATTATATTATAATTAGAAACCATTTGAATTTAATTATTTCACATAATTGAAGTTTTTAAAATAAGGAGCTCTCGTAGATTGTACAATCGGAATTCAACAAGAAAATTAACGGAGATTAGATTAACGGAGATTAATAGAAGTTATATAAAAAAAAGATTCCGTAACTTTTTTTTATTTGATGAAAGTATATAAAACTCTTAAGACAATATAATTTGCTTAACCGAGGAAACAAATAGTACAATAATTGCATCCTGTTTTAACTTTCAATAATTTGCAATTAGAGTGTAACAAAATCAAAGAAAGACGTGCAAGATACTTTTTGCAATATAAGTCCTGGACAAAGCTTTAAAGGTACGATAAAACCCAAGCTTTCTCTATTCCAACCAATCAGCGTTTCCCAATTGGTTGACTTTTTATTCCTTACTCTACAACCCACCGCACCTAATCCAAATACAAGGTAGAAGTATCTCATTTCCTCCATCTGTATCTTCGCAATCCCTCCCTCAAAAGCGTAATCTTCCAACTTTCTCGCATTCTCTTCGAAAAATGGCATTTTCTATAGCTGCCGCCGGAAACGGCGCCGGGGCCGGAGCTTTGGCTTCTTCGTCGACGAATTGCTATTCTTCTACAAAGCTTACATACTTGTCTTCCTTGCAATTTCCCAGAGAGCTTCGCCGTCTTCAAATTGGAAACTGTGGGTTGAAATCCAATAAAGGAGCTTCACGGCTTGTTCCTCTGGTATTTCTTTTTTTCTATCCCAATTTCCAATATTGGTGTTTTTAATTTAATTTTTTAAAAAAAAATTCGTTTGTTTTCAGCTGTGGATGTCTGATGTTTTATGTTAACTTTCTTTTTTATTATCTAACTAATGTGAAAAGGAAATGAATAGTGTTACGAGAAATTAGGTCCACAATGAGTTTCAGTTTATTATTGTTACCTGTATTTTCTAGTTTACTAAAGATGTGACCTGTTGTTTAATTTCCTGTACTTCAATTTGTAGTCTAAAGCTCTTTTCTAGTGCCAAGGGGAATAATGTTAGTAATTGATAAGCTAGTGCAAAGGGGGGAAATGCTACACCATTGGCTAAAGGTGAGTTTTGCTTAGATGAAATTAAAATTCTTGAAATAACTGAGAGTAGTATCAAATTCACTGCATATTTTTTAAAAGTGTGTCAAATATTTTAGGATGTTGCAAAATAAATACAAATACAACAACAAAAAAAACCTAGTTTAATCACACAAGTGGGGTCTGGGAAGAGTAGTGTGTACGACTGTACGTAAACCTTACCCCTACCTTGATAAGAAGGCAGAGAGATTGATTCCGATAGACCCTCAGCTCAAATGCAATAATCAATATTCTTTTTTGTTGGAGACAAATTAGTAGTTGTAAACTTATATATCATGTGGAAAGTGAGCCATTCTTTTGTTTCATATAAAAGATTAAGAGAGTATACTATTTTAACCAAGTGAGAGAACAAAATACAGTAGATGTAAACTGTCAGAAAATAAGATATAGTAACTTTTCATTCACTTGGTATTCGTTCATCATTAGCAATATGCTGTTGGAGGATCTTGGACTTCTGTTTTTCTATTTGTTCATTGCCTTCTTGTTTAGTGCTGCATTTACTATGTTAAAACTTGATGTTTAGCAAGGAAATCAGCATGAAACTGCTGAATTGCAGTAGTTTGATTTAATCAATTTTCTGATTGAATCATATCTGTTAATTAGGTTGAAGCAAAGAAGGAAACGTTTTCTTCCTTTGAAGAATTGTTGGAGAAATCTGAGAAACCATTATTGGTTGACTTCTATGCTACCTGGTATGGTGTTCTATTTGTTTTAGTTTTATGCTCCTCGGCAACCTTCACGCTTTCTTGAAAAAATAGTAGTAAATGCTTCAGTCTCCGACTCTCATGGGCTTCATTCAGTGTCATTTCTTTACATCAAAAGGAGAAGAATACGAATGCTTACAATATTATTAAGTAGATATGGTTAATTTCTCAATCTTAAGTTCTTCGAATTCAGTGATGTCAAAAACTTGACAACAGTTTCCAGGGACACAATAATGAGAGGATTTCCCAAACTACTTGCATTTCTCAATAATGTGATGTACATCCATTTCATTTAAGAACTGATCTAAACTCTGGATTGCAGGTGTGGTCCTTGCCAGTTCATGGTTCCTATTCTAAATGAAGTTGGTGAATCGATGAAAGATAAAATTCAAGTGGTGAAAATTGATTCAGAGAAGTACCCAGCCCTCGCAGATAAGTACAAAATACAGGCACTGCCAACCTTCATATTGTTCAAGGATGGTGAAGTCTGTGATCGCTTTGTAAGTGAAATAGACCTTGTTTTTTTACTTGTTTTCATGTTGGTTTTTTGAATAGCAAGCTACGCTAATTTCTTCTTAAATGACATTGGTAGTAAGGAAAAGAGATAAGATTGTAAGTTACCAAGTAGATAGATTTCCTCGTTACAACTAAATTTTTAACTATTTATTATTTGTGACCATATTATGCCTCTCCACCTCATTGCACATGCACACCCAAAGCCCCAAAAAAGTAGAAAAAGAAATGCTCGAATAACTGCTTGAAAACAATAGAAATCGGAAACTGGACCAAGGTGGGGATCTTGGAAAGTGCTTGTAGCTTTTAAGATTTATTGAGCAAGGAAAATGCTAGTCTGGCAAATCAGCAACAAGACCATGAGGGTTTGGTGGATCTTTCTTCTTCTTCGTCTCTTCTTTTTTTTTTTGCAAATTTTCTACTTGGTTAGTAGTTTTTAGTTCAAGTGTATCTTGTGTATATAACTGCTTTAATGTCTTGTTTCAGGAGGGCGCACTCAATGCTCCGACTTTGATGCAGCGCATAGAATCTGCACTAGAGGTTAAGCAGTAGTCTTGGCATTCTTCCTCTCAAGTGCTCTGGATCCTCCTTTTATGAAGTAATTCGTGCTTAAATTTCAAAGATGTTTTGTGGTAAAACATCTCGGAAGCTTTCAGTTTCTCACTCCACTATATTTGCTCAGAAATTTGATTAGATACGGGTGTAGAAGGGTTAATCCATTTGGCCTAACTGATGCATTTTTTTCCCTTTAAATATGGAGACTTGACCTTTTCAAAATGGCTTACTTTGATCAACTATTGTTCAATGTACTGAGGATTTAATTGGAAGTGTACCGCAACTTCCTTTTTCAGAAGATTGTTAACAAGTATGCTGGATAATAGGGTAGTCTAATAATTATGGTTGTCCTAGCGCTCAGTTCTTAGGGATGATTTCCAACTAAGAGCCCGCTTGGCTAAGCCGTCAAAAATTGCTTATTTTGAAAAGTATTTTTTTTTAAAGTATTTTTTTCAAAAGAACTTTTAAAAAAAATTAATTTGCGTTTGGCCAATTTATTTAAGTATTTTTTGTAATATTTTAACAAATGTGTCTTGCCAATCTTTAAAAAAAATATTTTTGAGTGTCAAATTACCAAAAAGAATAGTACCAAGGTTTTATAATTATTTTAAAGAAAAAAATAAATTTAAATATTTATTATAAGTGACTGTTATTATTATTTTATTTTATTTAATTAAAATACAAACATAAAGTAAACATACATACTAAATATATAAATCATTGTAACATATATAGTTATACCAAAGCAATAATATTATCTAATATAATTACTTGTTATTTACACGATGATTTGAATAATCAAAATAAAGACTTAAAGTTTATTCCATAAATTACTATATATAACCATGAAATAAAAAACAAAGTCACTCACACATGATACTATTTCTCAACAATTTCATCTCTTATTCTATCACGCAATGCCTCCATAATAGCAGAAGACTTGTCTTGCATTTCTAAAGGAATACCAGAAGACACATCTCCTTCCTCAATCTCTGCAGTAATGTCTTCATTAACATAATAGTTGAATTCCTTATTAATAGAAGAATGTCGTCGGATGAAATTATGTATAGCCATGGTAAGTTGTTACAAGATGAATCTGAGTGTCAAACTTGAAAGATGGCATTGAGCGTAAAATAGAGAATCTATTTTTCCTGACTCCAAATGTTCTTTCAATTGTACATCGAAGACTGGGGTGAAAAAATTTGAATGCCTCATTTGGATTTCTAAAACTAGAGTTGCACTTGAAATATGAGAGATGATATCGCTCCCTCTTATACGGTCCTAAATAACCCATCGTTATTGGATAGACTGGATCAACTAATAGCCCGTTTGGCCAAGCTGCAGAAATCAGTTATTTTGAGAAGTGCTTTTTTTCAAAGTGTTTTTTTCAAAAGTACTTTTGGTGAGAAGCAGTTTGTGTTTGGCTAATTAGTTTGAAAAACTCTTCTGAGTAGCAATTAGTGTTTGGCCAAACTTTAAAAAACTGTTTCTAAGTGTATTTTTCTCAAAAGTGCTTATCAAAAAAGTGCTTTTGGAGAGAAGCTACTTTTTATCTGCTTCTCCAAAACTGCTTCTGCTTCTCCTCAAAAGCACTTTTTTTCCTTCCGGAAGCTTGGCCAAACACCTCAATTTTTGACTAAAAGTGCTTTTGGCCAAAAAAAAAAAGCTTGGCCAAACAGGCTATAAATAATATTTATCCACACCAAGTAAAAAAGAGATAATTAAGATGAATAAAAATAAAATCTACATATTAAAATACACACATGGCATAGTATTATTTATACATGCTTAACATGCCGAGTTGACCTGGTTCCGGACTATAACGAGTCGACCCGTCGTTTTGAGAGTTAAAGCCCCGACCCCCTATTAAGTGCTTTCCTCATATGTATTTTTGCTGGTGTGACTTGCAGGGAGGTTTTGTTTTGGTTTAGGAAGTGTTCGGGACACTTACTCCCTAAAACGGAAGCTTAAGTCTTAGAATTTGAATCATAGTCGAAACTGTGTGATGACGACTCTGGAATGGAGTTCTGTCCATTCCGTTAGCCCCATTGGGTGATTTTAGACTTAGGGGCGTGTCTGGATCGTATTTTGGAAGTCTATAGATGATTTATGCATGAAATGGCGAAAAGTTGAATTTTTGGAGATTTTGACAGATAGTGGACTTTTTGATATCGAGGTCCGATTCCGATTTCGGAAGTTGGGGTAGGTACGTACTATTGATTATAACTTGTGTGAAAATTTTGGGGTCAAACGAACGTTGTTTGATAGGTTTCCGTATCGGTTGTGGAAATTTGATGTTTCAAGTTTTTTAAGTTTGAATTGGAAAGTGATTTCGTGATTTTAGTGTTGTTTGATGTGATTTGAGGGCTCGACTAAGTTCGTATGGTATTTTGGGACTTGTTGGTATATTTGGTTGAGGTCTCGAGGGACTCGGGTGAGTTCTGGGTGCTTAACATAATGAGATTTGGACTTAGGCCATTGCTGAAGTTTCAGACATCTGGTGTTTTCGCACCTGCGGTAGGGCGATCGCAGGTGCGGAAAAAGCAAGCGCATAAGTGAATTTGGGAAGCCAAGGCTGGGATCACATATGCGAGGAGAATTCTGCATCTGCGATGCCCGCATATGCGGTAGGGTGTTCGCAGAAGCGATCAAGGACTGCAGAAGCGGGAGACTTTTCGTAGGTGTGCACGCGTAGGTGCGGCCACCTAATCGCATATGCGGCTTTTGAGGACTTAAGTGATTTTCGCACCTGCCATGGATTTCCCGCAGGTGCGGTTGAAGGCTCGCAAAAGCGAGTTCGCTGGGCAGAAAAGGGAGGATTTCGAGGGTTTATGTCATTCTTCACCATTTGACTTTGAGAGCTCGAATTTAGGCGATAATTTGAAGGATTTTCAGAGAAAGCTATTGGGTAATAATTCATAACTCATTTTTGGTTGTATTCTATTAATCTATAGTTGATTTCATCACTTAATTTCGGATTTGGGGTGAAAAATTGGGGAAAATGGGAAGAAGTTCTTCAACTAAGATTTTGAGTTTTGATTGAGATTTTAACATCGGATTTGGATAATTTTGGTACGAGTGAAATCGTGAACGAATGGGTGTTCATTTTGTGACTTTTATCCGATTCCGAGATGTGGGCTCGGGGAGGCTTTTTGGACGATTTTTCCAATTTCTTGCGTTAGCTTTGATTTCATTAGCTAGATTAGTTTCTTGTAGTTATATTTATGTTATGTAATTAATTTTGGATGGATTTGGGCCACTCGGAGCCGGATATTCGTGAAAGAGCATTGTTACGGATTGATTTGAGCTTGGTTCGAGGTAAGTGGCTTGCCTAACCTTGTGTGGAGGAATTTCCCTTAGGATTGATACTGTTTTAGATATGTGAGCGCCATGTACGCGAGGTGACGAGTACGTGCACGAGCTAATTATTGTAAAAAAATCGATTTCACTTAGTATTAACCTGTTCTTCTTTTTGTTTGAGTTATATCAGCATGTATAGTATCTTGTTAGCTTAGAATAACATGTCTACTTGCCTTAATTGCTTATCTGAACTCTGTGCAACATGTTTAGTGAAATTCCTATTTTTTCTTGACTTGTGTTTAGTCTAAACTGTAGGTTCTCTTGCTGTAACTTTTATTTTTGTTGTTTGAGCTGCATATTTACGTTGGGACTACGGAACAGTATTTCAGTAGATCCCCCTATTCTGCATATTTACTTTGGGACTACGGAACGGTATTCCGGTAAATCCCCTTGTTTTGCATATTTACTTTGGGATTACGGAATGGTATGCCGGTAGATCCCCCTGTTCTGCATATTTACTTTGGCACTTCGAAACGGTATTCCGGTAGATCCCCCTGCACATTTACTTTGGGACTACAAGGCGGTATTGTAACGACCTGACTGACCGTTTTGACCTCTAGCGCTTCGTTCAATAGTTTGAGGTCATGAGCAACTTCACTTTAGGTATTATGACTTGTACGCGTGGTTGGAATTGAATTCCAAAAAATTCGGAGTTGATTTGGAGAAAGAATTCTCATTTCGGAAGCTTTAGTTGAAAGAATTGACTAAGATTGGATTTTTGAGTAAACGACCTCGGAATCGGGATTTGAAGGTTCCCACATGTTCGTATGATGACTTTGGACTTGGACATGTGTTCGGATCGGTTTTGGAAGACCCGAGAACATTTCGGCACCTATTGTAAAAGTTGGCATTTTTGAAAGAATTTCATAAGTTTGGGTTGAAGTGCATATCAATGTTTCGATGTCCGTTTGGGATTCAAAATTTGGAAATAGCTCCTTATGGTGATTCTGGTGTTGGGAGCGCGATTGAAAGTGATTTGGATGTCCGTAGGTCATTGTGGAGTCATTTGGCTAAAGATAGAAATTTGAAGGTTTTGAGGAGTTTGACCGGAAGTGGACTTTTTGATATCGGGGTTAGATTTCAATTCTCGAAGTTGGAATAGGTTCGTAATGTCGAATATGACTTGTGTGAAAAATTTGAGGTCAATCGGACGTGATTTGATAGGTTTCGGCATCGAATATAGAAGTTTAAAATTCTAAAGTTCAATAAGATTGGATTGGACTGCAATTCATGGTTTTAGAATTGTTTGACGTGATTAGAGGCTTTGAACAGGTCCATGTTATGTTAGAGGTCTGAGTTGTGTAATTTGACGGGGTTCTGAGGGCCTCGGGTATGTTTCGGGGTGGTTTCGAAGCATTTCGGGATGTGTTGGAACTTCTAATGCTGGTGTCAGGTGTTGTTCTTCACGTCCGCGAGGGTCCTCCCACGTTCGCGAAGAAGGATTTGGCTTCTGGAATTTTGTTATTCGCGTTCGCGAAGAGAGCCTCGCATTCGCGAAAAAGAAGAATTTCTATTGCGCAGGTCTTACTTCGGTGGCTCATATCTCACAATATACAAGGAATTTGGAGATGATGCAGAAATGAAAGTTGTAGTCCTTCATGTCTAGTTTTCAGAAAGTTAAATCACTTAGCATTTGGATTTGTGTACCAAACGTTATGGCTGGTACATTACAGGCTGTCCGGGAAGGTGAATAAGAAATTTGTGTTGCACAGGGCTGACTTTGGCAGCTTATATCTCAAAATCTATAAGGATTGGGAAAAACATGAAAGTTTTAGATCGTGGTGTCTAATTTTCAAAACATTAAACCATTTGTCATTTGAAGTTTTGTACAAAAAGTTATGGCCATTATATTAGAAGTTGTCTGAGAAGAGTTTGAAAAATGGTTTTTGGGAATTTTCTTCTTCGCGAATGCGATGGTGGTCTCGCGAACGCGAAGAAGAGTCGTCTGGGCAGTGTATAAGTGTAAAGAAATGGGTTTGACTAATTTTATCTCATTTCCTCCATGGGAGCCGACCTAGGAGCGATTTTGGAGCTCCATTTTCATCATCCATGTCAAGGTAAGTGATTCCCACCTATTGCAAGTTAATTATTTGGATTGTCTAGATTTTAATATGGAAAATCATGAAAAATTAGTAAAAATTGGGGTTTTGAAAAAAAAAACTAGAAAGTTGGTATTCTTGGATTTTGACTAAGATTTGGGCACAAAATTGGGAGTAAATTATATATTTAAGTTTGTGAGGTTATAGGTAGACTTTATCTTCGAATTTTTTTTTCAGAATCCGGGCACGTGGGCTCGAGGGAAATTTTGTCAACTTTTTGATTCGTGTTAGGAATTGTTATAAATTAGATTATAATGAGTAATTTATCATATATTAATGAGTTTACATAATTATTGGCTAGTTTTGGAGCAATGTGCATCAATTTAGTTTTCGGAAGGGCATGCAATAACGATTATGGAACTTCAGAGCGAGGTGAGTCTCCTTTCTGATCTTGTAAGAGGGAATTGTCCCCATAGGTGAATTAATTGGATATGTGCTTCTATTTGTGGGAGCTACGTACGCACGCAGTGACGAGAGTCCGTACGTAGCTACTATTATGCTTAAGTCCAGGTAGTCTAGGACCCAAAATTATGTTTTACTTGTAATATTTACAATCTTTTTGTCAATTTGAAATGCTTAAAACATATTGAACGGGTAAGTGAATTTTCTATAAAAGAAAACTAGACATCGTTTCTTGACTTTTAAAAAGAGAGATTTGCTTTTTATTGGATAATTGATTCCCTGATGATTTATTGATTGATTATTAGGTGTGTTTCATTAATTTTGACCGCGTCGCATGTATGATTCGCGAGCGGGGTAATAGATGCATCTATGGTTCGCACCTTTCGACCCTCTAGCAGTGAACAGTTTAAATATTGTTGGATTGGGCCGTACGACCTCGGCATGATTTTACCTATGCTTGTATTGTTTGCCTTTAAATTTATAAATATTGATATTTGTTCTCCCTGGCCTGACTTAAATGTATAAATGATGAAAAGGAATTTTGGAAATTTCCTATAAGAGAAAGAATTATTTACTTGCTTCATTCTATTGAGTTGTAACCATGTTTATAAATTCTTTGATTTATTATATTGTTGGTGTATCATTATTGGACAACTAGTAAGTGTCGAAGTCGACCTCTCGTCTCTACTTCTTCGAGTTAAACGGGATACATACTGAGTACACGTTGTTTTCGTACTCATGCTGCACTTGCTGTACATTTTTGTTGCACATGCACATGTATCTCTAGTGGCTTAGTAGATGTAGTAGCATGGTTGTTACGGAGACTTAGGTGATATGCACTTCTTGAGACGACCCGCAACCAGTAGAGTCTCTTTTAGATTAATGTATTTACTTTCTGTCCAATTTGTACTCTTGAAGGTTGTTGTATTACATTGTTTCCTAGAAATTGCTCATGCACTTGTGACACCGGGTTATTGGACGATTATCAGATTGTTGTTTAATGTATAAGAGGAATAACTTCAATAAATACTAAAATGGAAATTTAATTAACTTCTTGGTATTGGCTTGCCTGACAATGGTGTCCGGCGCCATCACGACCGTTAGTAAATTTTGGGTCGTGACAACATGGTATCAGAGCATTAGGTTCCCTTAGGTCTCACGAGTCATGATCAAGTCTGGTAGAGTCTCACGGATCGGTACGAAGACGTCTGTACTTATCTTCGAGAGGCTACATGGCTGTTGGAGCACTTCCCTTCTTGATTCCTCATCATGCGGTTTGATTCCTTTGAGTCTTATGCACATGTTTATTTCCTACTCAATCATATGCGACGCGAAACGCTTATTATAAATCGGGAATTGAAGAATTGTAATAGTACTACAGATGTGGTGCAGGGTGTTTCTCCCTGCGTAGTTGTTTGGGCTATTGTCGTCACATTGTAGAAGGTCGTTCTGTTGTTTCAGCTTAGTATCAGTATTACCTAAGGTTTTGAGATTTGGCATCAATGTTATGACGATTCGTGCGTTGCTATCGCCCAGTATTGATGTGATGGTAGGATACTTACCAATATGTTGGGGCAGTGAATGACCTGAAAGGAAGCCTACTTAGTGTATGATTCAGAGACTCGGTATTTCATTCCTAGCGGAGGAAAGGCAAACGAACTATAATTGTTCAGGATTAAGTCAATGTTTTTAATGTCAACGGCTCGAGAAAACATGATCTTTGGAAAAGTATAAAGTTAGTAGCGGTCTATTGGTTCAAGTGCTACAAATATATATTGATCTAAGGCAAAAACTGGGCAGCAAAGGATGAGGAAGGACATGTGAGAAGTGTCATATGGTGGTTAAACTTCTAGAAGGCAGGTGTAAGAAGTGGAAGTCGAGTAGTTTCTTAGGGAAGTGAGTTTACCCAAAGGAGGAGAGTGGCAGAATAACATATGGGTTCAATGGCAGGATAACTACACATCTTGAGGAAAGTTAGCGTGGTTTGGGACTATTAGTGGACGGTGATTGGGTCTATGAGCGTAATTTGAAATATTGGCTAGCATACGGCGGAAGATTTGATATGACGAAAAGGAGCTGCTTGATATGAAGAAGGATACAACATAACTTTGAAATGGGGAGATATTGTCGTGTATTTTAGTGGACGTCCACGAGGAATGAACGGATTTGTTCAGCTAGTGAATGAGCATGGGCTCAGGATGGGTTTCTGATTTCATAGTAATGGTGCACTGCAACGTTATCGGGAGATGACGTCATGTAATTTCTACAAGGGGTTATCTCATTTGAGCATATCGGCGGTCACGTGGTTGGCGAAGATTCAATGAAGAATCCTACTAGCTATCCAGTAAGAAGTCAAATATGTGAATGTTGCGAGAGATTTAGGATGTTCATGAAATGTTAACGGAAGGATTTCGAGGAATTTGGCGATTGATTGCGCAAGGCTATGTCAATAAGAAGTAAACAATCTTGGTGGGTTCCAGAGTTGTGTAATAGTAGCTCCAAGCTAAGTGGGAGAGTCCCACCGCCTACGATTGGGTTGCATGTCCGTCTACATATGAGATTTCTGGTTATCGGTAGATTCCGGATATTATGACTATGGAAGAGGGTCATCAGTAGTGATTTGAGCAAAGAATTTGAGGAATGCATGCTATAATTGGTCTTATAGATTATATTCGGGACCAAGTCAGAGTGGATGCCTCTCAATAATGGTCCTAGTGGATTCAAAGTTTAAAGTGTGGTGCCTACGGATTTTGAGTCCATAAGTCCGGTTATGAGCTTTTGCAACGGATTATGAAAAGAGGCTTGGAGTGTTCTATGATATCTTCGACTTGCAGTGTAACATTTGGGGGAATGAGAGAAAATGACTTCGGATTGGTAGAGGAAGTATCAGAATGGGTGTATCAGTTGAAGATCCGAATGTGTGTGTACGTAGGGCATTAAATGATTCATAGGTTTGGAGATGATGTGGTCTCGTGGAATGGGGTCACTCGATATGAGTGCGGAGTTAGGTTCATAATGTAAGTAATGGAGCTATTATTATTCCTAAGTCAAGTTAAGGATGAATTAGAGGAAGTTAGATTGGTCAGCCATGGTTGAATTGGCATAGTGGTGGCAGTGCGCGCGAGGCTCGTTGGTCACCGTAATTGATTATATTTGGAATTATTCAAGTATTATGGCCTGTTATGTGTAGGTGGATCCCGAAAAGATTATGGTGGTTTAGACCACTACTTGAGGATTTGAATGTTCTACGGTTATGAGAGGTTACTCGTGTGTTTCTATGGTCCTCATGGAATGAGTTAAGTAAAAAGTGTCACGACCCATTTTCCATAATAGGTCATGATGGCACCCGACAACATGGTCAGGCCAGCCAACGCGGAAGTCTAATTAAGTTCTCATTTTCCTTTTTCCAAAAATAAAGCATAACAGATTTTTTTTCAAGGTTAAAGCTAAAGCCAAGAGTGATAACACTGCATTAATATAGTCATACAACCCAAAAGTGAATGTCTACTAACGTGTGTGCCAGAACCTGGTGTCACAAGCTACGGGCAACTAGTAAAATATACACAAAATAATAACATACTATCCTACTGTCTAAATCAGGATAGACAGAAACGAAAATACAAGGAAAGACTTCTTCGGCTGCGGATCGACATGGAAAGGGAAGCAGCTCACTGTAGAATCCCCGGACGTGCTCACTGAAACGCACCAGAATGATGCCGAGATCCACCTGCCTCAAATCCTGTACATTTAAGTACAAAAGCGTAGCATTAAGTATACCGTCTAATCTCGAAGAAGTAGAGATGAGAGGTCGACTTGATACTTACTAAGGTTAAGATAATATGATAACAATGTGAGATATACAACATAAGGCTCTCCAATAATACAAGTTTAAAAGATAAGTCATGTTCATGTTCTTGACCATAATTAAATTACCATTTTCCCTTTTTCTTTCATATTAAACAAGTGATCATGTCATGTCTAAATGTAAGAATATAAATCATGTGCAATCATGCCGAGGTCGACGACCCGCTCCAACAGAAAATAAACTGTGCACTGCCGAGGGTCGAGCGGCCTAAACCATAGATGCATCTATTCTCACCGAGGCGATCGACCCGATCTATAATCATCAAGAAAATTTCAAGAATGCACATAAGGCTCAATTACATACAAGGGAATTCCTACCAAGGCTCAACAAGCTCATATGTTCACTTTTCATTTCCTCAAGTCTCTAGCAATTCATAAATGATCATATTGACAATTTAAAATAAGAAATATTTCCCAATTAAGCATGATGTGGGTCCTAAACTACCCAAACAATTATCATTATAGTATCTA
Source organism: Nicotiana glauca (assembly GCA_026770625.1). Classification (NCBI taxonomy): domain Eukaryota; kingdom Viridiplantae; phylum Streptophyta; class Magnoliopsida; order Solanales; family Solanaceae; genus Nicotiana; species Nicotiana glauca. The sequence goes on from MU741649.1 coordinate 107,356, forward strand.
CGCACGAACTCTCATCACCTAGTACGTACGTAGCCCCCGCATTTAACAATAATTACTCATTTATAATCCTATGGGGACAATTCCCTCTTACAAGGTTAGAAAGGAGATTCACCTCGCCCCGAAGCGCTCTTCCAATAATAAGGACAAGCCCAAACCCTCAATTCGGAGCCGAACGAGCACAAACTAATTAAAATAAAGCAAGAACTAGTCAATAAAGGCTTACAAGGTTGGATTCTAACTATTTAAGTGATTTCCCAACCTTTCCCACAAGTTTTCTAAATTTCGACCCCGGGCCCACGCGCCCGGATTCCGAGATTTTCGAAGGAAGTTGTTCTCTATCACCTAAGGATCACAAATATATGATTTCTAGTTCATTACATAACAAATTCCATGCTTAAATCTTAATTTTGCCAAAACCCTAGGCCTAGCTCAAACCCTTGATTTTTCACCAATTTTTAGTGTTTAATCTACCTAATGTTCATGTAATTTAACTCATAATAGTGGAAGATTACTTACCTTGCAATAATATGTGGAAACCCTCTCTTTGGAACCCCAAAAATCGCCCAAGTGTGGAAAGAGATATGATAAAAATGGCTTTGGGTTCGAATTAAATGAACCCTTTCTGCCTAGTTATTTCCGCTCCTGCGGAAGGATTCCCGCTTCTGCGGAAAAGGTTCGCTTTTGCGGAAATGGGCAAGGAGGCCTGGACCGCTTCTGCGGAAGACCAACCGCTTCTGCGGTTCCGGGCTTGGGAAGGTGGACCGTTTCTACGGTCTGGGGTCCGCTTAAGTGGGACCGCTTCTGCGATCGCTGGGCCGCTTTTGCGGTTTCCCCTGGGCCTGGCCCCTTTCGCTTTTGCGATTGAAAGGACGCATCTACGATATCGCTTCTGTGGTCTAAGAACCGCATATGTGGTTATGATAGAAGCAACAAAGTTCAGCCCTTTTTCAAGTTTCAACTTCACTCGAGCCTCGCTCGTTTGACGCTCGGGGCTCCTGTGCCCCGCCCGAACATACCAGGAAGTTTGAAATCACGAGGCGGACCTACTTGAACCCTCGAAGCACTGAAAACGACGCTAAATCGAGGAATCGAACCCCAAAACCAACTGAACCAAATCATTGAACTTCAAGTTCTTAATTTTCTTCCAACGGGTCAAAACGCCCTTAAACTACTCGGATTGACACAAAATTTCACGGGTAGGTCTTAACTGATATTTCGGACCTGTACCAAGTTTCGGAATCAAAATCCGAGCCCGGTACCTAGGAAAACAATGATTTCTTAGTTTATTTAAATCCTTAAAACTTCAATTTAACAATTTCACAGAAAAATTCATTACTCGGGCTAGGGACCTCAAAATTTGATTCCGGGCATATGCCCAAGTCCCATATTTTTCCATGGACCCTCCGGTACTGTCAAATGATGAATCCGGGTCAGTTTCCCAAGAAAGTTGACCAAAGTCAAACTTGGCCTTTTTAGAGAAACTTAAAGAAGCAATTGGACTTATTCTTACTCAAAACTCTTCCAACTTCCGAACCACCCGTCCCCGCAAGTCATAAATTAGTTAAAGCAAGTACGAGAAGTTTTATTTAAGGGAACGAGGTTCTAAAATACAAAACGACCAGTCGGGTCATTACATTCTCCACCTCTTAAACAAACGTTCGTCCTCGAACGGACATAGATAAGTACCCGGACTGCTGAATAAGTGGGGATATCTGCTCCGCATGTCCTCCTCGGACTTCTAGGTCACCTCCTCAACTGGTTGGCCCCTCCACTGGACCCTCACCGCAGAAATCCTCTTGGACCTCAACTGGCGATCCTGTCTATCAATAATGGCGACTGGCTCCTCCTCGTAGCCCAAGCTCTCATCTAACTGAATGGTACTGAAATCCAACACACGTGACAGGTCGGCGTGATACTTCCGAAGCATCGATACATGGAAAACTGGATGAACTCCCGATAAACTGGGAGGTAAAGCAAGCTCATAGGCAACCTCTCCAACTCGCCTCAGCACCTCAAAGGGACCAATAAACCTTGGGCTTAGCTTGCCATTCTTCCCAAACCTCATAATGCCCTTCATCGGTGAGACTTTCAAGAGAACCTTCTCTCCAATCATGAATGATACATCACGCGCCTTCTGATCCGCGTAACTCTTCTGCCTTGACTGAGCTGTGTGGATCCTCTCCTGAATCAACTTTACCTTATCCAAGGCATCCTGAACCAAGTCTGTACCAAGTAACTTAGCCTCACCAGGCTCAAACCACCCGATAGGAGAACGACAATGCCGACCATATAATGCCTCATACGGGGCCATCTCTATGCTGGACTGATAGCTGTTATTATATGCAAACTCCACCAAGGGTATGAAATGATCCCACTACCCTCCAAAGTCAATCACACATGCTCTAAGCATATCCTCTAAAGTCTGAACTGTCCGCTCCGACTGCCCGTCGGTGTGAGGATGAAATGCCGTGCTAAGCTCTACACGGGTCCCCAACTCACTCTGAACAGCTCTCCAGAAATGGGAACTGAACTGAGGGCCTCTGTCTGATATGATGGAAACCGGCACACCGTGCAACCTAACTATCTCCCGAATGTAAATCTGAGCATATCTCTACGCTAAGTAAGTAGTCGCCACTGTAATGAAATGGGCCGACTTGGTCAACCTATCCATAATAACCCACACTGAATCAACCTTCCGTAAAGTTCGCAGCAACCCAGCCACAAAATCCATGGTGATGCTGTGATGACCCGGCCCGTTATCACGTGAGTTACCGCCCCGTTTCCCTCATATTATGCTTCATTATATTTCAATATCAGTATTTGAGTTGATCGGATTGAATTGAATTGGTTTTAGTTGGAAATGAGGCACATAGTATCTTTGAAGGAAGCTTGTTTTGGAAAAGTCAATCGGAAGTTCACTATATAGTTAGAAGGCTCAGATGTGAATTCCGGTGGTTCGGTTAGCTTCGAGGGATGATTTTTGACTTAGGAGTGTGATCGGAATTAATTTTGGAGGCTCGGTGTAGAATTAGGCTTGAATTGGCGAAGTTTGAATTTTGGCGGATTCCGGTTGATAGGTAAGATTTTGATCCGAGGTTCAGAATGAAATTCCGAGAGTTGTAGTAGCTCTGTTAGGTGATTTTGGATATGCGTGCAACATTTCAGGTCATTTGGAGGTGTTTAGGTCGGGTTTTTGATCGAATGTGCAATTTGGAAGTTTTTAAGAAACTTAGGCTTTGATTTGATGAAAATTAGGATTTTGATGTTAACAATGATGTTTTGATGATTCGAGCAAGTTTGAATAAGGGAATAGATCATGTTTGTGCTTTTGGTTGAGGTCCCGGGGGCCTCGGGGTGATTTCGGGTGATTAAACGGAGAATTTTGAGTTTGGCTTCAGGTTTGGATTTGCTAGTTCTGTTGTTTCCGCATCTGCGGAAAAGGGACCACATAAGCGGTTCCGCAAATGCGGCTAAGGAGTCGCAGAAGCGGTTCTCTAGGGAGGCTTGGCTTTCCGCAGAAGCGGACAAGGCTTCGCATAAGCTGGTTCCGCAGAAGCGGTTATGGAACGCAGAAGCGGTCCTGGGCGACTTTAAGGAAAACCGCAGATGCGGTAAGAAGGCCGCAAAAGCGGTCTCGCTTTTGCGAAAAATGGACCGCAGAAGCGGTCCTGGGCAAAATGAAGGAAACCGCAGAAGCGGAAGAATATCGCAGAAGCGACATTTGTATCGCAGAAGCGGAAATAGGCCTGGGCAGAGAGGTTTTAAAGTGTCATTTTGTTCCGCGAGTTAAGCTTTTTTCCTCCGTATTTGAACGTCCTTGGGAGCTTTTGGATGAGAATTTCAGAGGGATTCAAGAGGAATCGACGTGAGGTAAGAATCTTGGCCTTAAAACATGATTATGTTGTGAAATTGGTCTAGAAATTCATGGAAATTAAGCCTAAAGTTATGAACTAGGGCTTGAGTTTTTGACAAATTTCAAATTGGAAAATGATAGGTCATTTGACCTCGGATTTAGGAGTTCTTGGTATGGGTAGACTCGTGGCGAGACAAGGAATCCGGTAATGTAAGTTTTGAAATTTTTCGAGAAGTGGGCCCGGGGCTCGGGTTTTGCAAATTTTGTGAATTTCGATATTTTTCGATTGTTTTCGATTGGGTAATGTACCATTTGCATATTGTAATGTATTCGCTCTGGTTTTGGTTAGATTTGACGCGCATGGAGGCCCATTTGAGGGGCAAAGGCGTCGTGAGCGAGGAATTTCACCGGTTCGAGGTGAGTAATACTTGTGAATGATATCCTGAGGGTTTGAAACCCCGGATTTGCACATCATAGTGCTGTATTGTGGTGACTTGCACGCCAGGTATGAGCGTGGGGTAGAGCACCGTTGGGGATTGTGACTTGGTCCGTCCCGGTTGTTGATTTTACTGCGTGATTGACTGAAAACTACTTGATGCTATCATGATTTGGGCCGATTGCCATGTTGTGGGCTTCGTGCCGATTATTAGAATCCTTCAGGGATTGATATCACTGTTTTTGCATTACATTGCATATTATTTGATCTCAGTCCAAGGTTCTAAATACTGTTTTGCAAACTCAGCTATCTTTCTAAGATTTAAAAACTTAAATGATATTTTTCTGACATTTTGAGCTGATAACTGCTATTTTACTATTGCCCAAGGGGCTTATGTGCATTACTGGACTGAGCATGGATCGGGCTGCGCACCGCAGCAGTGTTATGTGTGCATTTCTGGACTGAGAAATGGATCGGGCTGCACGCCGCAGCAGTATATACATATACATGCATGGATCAGACTGCACGCCGCATTAGTATATTATATGGATCCAATTGCACGCCGCAGTAGTATATTATATGGATCGAACTGCACGCCACAGTAGTATATTATATGGATAGGACTGCACGCTGCAGTGATATAATATGTGGATCGGATTGCACGCCGCAATATTTTAGCGCTTGGGCTGTAGGAGCCCCTCCAGAGTCTGTACACACCCCCAGTGAGCGCAGGGTACCCAAATGGATTGGGCTGTGCGCCGCAGCGGTCATGTGCATTGCATTGCATTCATGCATTCATTCCTGATTGTACTACATGGCATGATTTTTAGCACTCACATATCATT
>MU741649.1:113246-129902 GCA_026770625.1 Nicotiana glauca
TGATAATTAATGTTCTTTAAGTTGCATTTTCCATCTATTTATGTTTAGTAAGTGTTAAAGAAACGAATTGGGTTAGTTGGCTAGCCTTGTCTTCACGAGAGGCGCCATCACGACCGGGTATGGATATTGGGTCGTGACAGATGCGCTCCCACTTCCATTCCGGAATGGGTATCCGCTGAAGTAGGCCACCTGGCCTCTGGTGCTCATAGTTGACCTGCTGGCAATTCAAACATTTAGCTGCATACTCCGCGATGTCCTTCTTCATCCTCCGCCACCAGTAATGTTGCCTCAAGTCATGATACATCTTCGTGGCACCTGGATGAATAGAGTACCTCGAACTGTGGGCCTCCTCTAGGATCCTCTCCCTCAAGCCATCAACATTAGGAACACATACACGGCCTTGAAGCCGTAACACACCATCCTCGCCAATAGAAATCTCCTTGGCACCTCCTTAAAGTACCGTCTCTCTGAGGACCGCCAAATGTGGATCGTCGAACTGTCGGGCCTTAATCTGCCCTAATAAGAAGACTGAGCAACCACACTCTAGGCTCCGAAATGTCCAATCTCACAAGTCTGTTAGCTAAAGACTGGATGTCCAAAGCTAATGGTCTCATCTCAGCAGGAATGAACGCCAAGCTACCCATGTTCTCCACCTTTCTGCTCAAGGCATCCGCGACCACGTTCGCCTTACCTGGATGATAAAGAATGGTAATGTCATAATCCTTTAGTAACTCAAGCCACCTGCACTGCCTCAAATTAAGATCTCTCTGCTTGAACAAATGCTGCAAGCTGCGATGGTCGGTGTAAACCTCACATGACACCCCATACAAATAATGCCTCCATATCTTGAGAGCATAAACAATCGCCGCCAACTACTGATCGTGCACAGGGTAATTATTCTCGTGAACCTTCAGATGACGTGAAGCATATGCAATAACTCGCCCTTCCTGCATCAATACACATCCCAAGCCAACGTGAGAAGCATCGCAATTCACTGTATACATCCCTGAACCGGAAGGTAATACAAGAACTGGTGCCGTAGTCAAAGCCATCTTGAGCTTCTGGAAGCTCTCCTCACAATTGTCGGACCAACAGAATGGGTCACCCTTTTGGGTCAATCTGGTTAGAGGTGATGCAATAGATGAAAAACCCTGCACAAATCGCTAGTAATAACCTGCCAACACTAGGAAACTCCTGATCTCGGTCACTGAAGTAGGACGTGGCCAACTCTGAACTACCTCATTCTTCTTGGGATCCACTTTAATACCCTCCCCTGACACTACATGCCCCAAGAATGCCACTGACTCCAGCCAAAACTCGCACTCGGAGAACTTAGCATAAAGCTGCTGCTCTCGCAAGGTCTGAAGCACTACTCTCAGATGCTGCTCGTGCTCCCCCAGGCTACGCGAGTATATCAAGATGTCGTCAATGAAGACGATAATGAATGAATCAATATAAGGCCTGAACACCCTGTTCATCAAATCCATAAATGCCGCTGGAGCATTAGTCATGCCAAATGACATCACCAGAATTTCATAGTGGCCATATCTAGTCCTGAATGCGGTCTTCGGAACATCTGAATCCTGAATCTTCAGCTGATGATATCCTGACCTCAAGTCAATCTTAGAGAACACCCTAGCACCCTGCAGCTATTCAAACAGATCATCAATACGGGGCAATGGATACTTGTTCTTGATGGTGACTTTGTTCAACTGGCGGTAATCAATGCACATACGCATAGTCCCATCTTTTTTCTTTACAAATAGCACTGGTGCACCCCAAGGCGATACGATGGGCCTAACAAACCCTTTTGCTAACAACTCCTCCAACTATTCCTTCAGCTCCTTAAGAGACATACAGTACGGTGGAATAGATATAGGCTGAGTGCCTGGAGCCAAATCAATACAGAAATCAATATCACAATCTGGGGGCATGCCAGGAAGATCAGAAGGAAAAACATCAGCAAATTCTCGGACTACTGGCACTGAATCAATCGTCGGGGAATCTGCGGTGGTGTCTCGCACATAAGCTAAATAAGCCAAACACCCCTTCTCCACCATGCGCTGAGCCTTCAAGAAAGAAATAACCCTGCTAGGTGTATCAACTGTGGAACCCTTCCACTCCAATCTCGGCAACCCTGACATCGCTAGAGAAACAGTCTTGGCATGGCAATCTAGAACGGCGTGATATGAAGATAACCAATCCATGCCCAGGATAACCTCAAAATCGATCATATCGAGCAACATAAGATCTGCTCTAGTCTCAAAACCACAGAAAGTAACCACACAAGACAGGTAGATCCCGTCCACAACCACAGAATCACCCACAGGAGTGGACACATAAACAGGAATACCCAAAGGCTCAGGAGAAATAGCCAGGAAATGAGCAAACAAAGATGATACATATGAATAAGTAGACCTTGGATCAAATAATACCGATGCATCTCTACCGCTGACAGAAATAATACCTGTGATGACGGCATATGAGGGCAATGCATCTGGCCTTGCTGGAAGATCATAGAATCTGGCTGGAGTACCGACTGTCTAGCCTCTACCTGACTGAGGAGTAGCTGGCTGACCTCTTCCTGTCTGGCCTCTACCTCTGGATCGGCCTCTACCAGTCTGCCCTCCACCTTTAGGTGGCTGGGCCGCTGGTGCTGGAGTCATGGGCTGCTGCCCCTGCTGTACTGCCTTGCCCCTAAGCCTAGGGCAGTATCTCTTCATGTGGCCTGTGTCCCCGCACTCAAAACAACATGGTGCAGTAGCCTGCTATCTAGATGGCTGACCCTGAATACTTGAAGACCCACTAGAAGAAGCCTGGATAGCCGGCGGGCGGTAAGAACTCTCCGGCATAGCACTGAAATGAGAACTGAAAGACTCCGGAGGACCTGAATACCCGCTGGATGAACCCTGAATAGCTGGAGGGCGATAAGAACTCTCTGGCATGGCGCTGAAATAGGGGCGCGCTGGAGCACCCCGAGAAGGTGGTGGTGCTGGAACTGGGGGCCTACTGGGTTGACCCCTCCCAAAGTGTCCTCTGCCCCTAGTTGGGGCGCCTCTGAACTCTCCTGAGAATCTGGCCCTCTTATCCTGCTGCATCTGCTCTCTACCCGTCAAATGGTAACCCTCAATCCTAGGAGCAATCTCAAGTACTAGCTAATATCCAGTGCCCATCTCTACTTCACGGGCCATACCCTACGGGATAGTGGGATGTAACACTGCAACAAATCTCCGCACTCTCTCTGCCTCTGTGGGGAGTATCATGAGTGCATGGCGAGACAACTCAGAGAACCTCGCCTCATCATCAGTCACTGACATATGACCCTGCTCCAGATGCTCAAACTGATGATGCAGCTCCTCCCTCTCAGAGGGCAGAATGTACCGATCAAGGAATAACTGAGTGAACTAACCCCAAGTGAGGGAAGGAGCGCCAGCAGGCCTGCTAAGTGAATAAGACTGCCACCATCTACGGGCCGTGCCCTCCAGCTGTAAAGTAGTGAAGTCGACTCCATGCGACTCCAATATCCTCATATTGTGCAGTCTGTCCCTGCACCTGTCAATGAAATCCTGGGCGACCTCATAACGCTCACCCCCGAAGACTCGAGGGTGCAACCTGGTCCATCTGTCAAATAACTTTTGCGGATCGCCGTCCACAGCTGGCCTGGGTGGGGTGCCGCTGCTGCAACTGGCAGAACCCCCTCCGCGGGTAGTGCACCCGAAGTATGATAAACTGCGACTGCATGACCTGGAGTCTGTGCAGTAGGGGTCTGTGCTCCCCATCCTGCCCGTGAGGTAGCTGGATCTGCTGGAAATATACTAGCCTGAGTCATAGTATCCATGAACCGAAGCACACGGCCCATGACCTCCTGAAATCCTAGCGCAGTCATGAAATCCACCGGGGTAGGCACAGCTGCGGGCACCTCACCCTGCTCCTCAACAATGGGATCCCATGTAGAATCTGCTGCTGGTGCATCTGGAATAGCTCTGGGACGCCCGCGTCCCCTACCACAGGCCGGTGCCCTCCCCCGACCTCTACCTCGGCCTCTGGCAACGAGGGAAGCAGCTCCTCCCGGGTCCGGAACATCGGCGGTACGAGTCCTCACCATCTGTGAGAGAATAGAATAGGGAAATTTAGCACACTGACCACTGCACGATAGAAATGAATAAAGAGTAGTTTTTCCTAGTACCCTATAGCCTCTCGAAGATAAATACAGACGTCTCCGTACCGATCTACAAGACTCTATTAGGTTTGCCCATAACTTGTGAGACCTATGTGAACCTAGTGCTCTGATACCATGTTGTCACGGCCCATTTTCCATAATAGGTCATGATGGCGCCCGACACCGTGGTCAGGCCAGCCAACGCGGAAGTCTAATTAAGTTCTCATTTCCCTTTTTCCAAAAACAAAGCATAACAGATTTTTTTTCAAGGTTAAAGCTAAAGCCAAGAGTGATAACACTGCATTAATATAGTCATACAACCCAAAAGTGAATGTCTACTAACGTGTGTGCCAGAACCTAGTGTCACAAGCTACGGGTAACTAGTAGAATATACAAAAAAGAATAACATACTATCCTACTGTCTAAATCAGGATAGACAGAAACGAAAATACAAGGAAAGACTTCTTCGGTTGCGGATCGGCATGGAAAGGGAAGCAGCTCACCGTAGAAGCCCCGGAGGTGCTCACTGAAACGCACCAGAATGATGCCCAGATCCACCTGCCTCAAATCCTGTACATTTAAGTACAGAAGCGTAGCATGAATACATAAACAATATGTACCCAGTAAGTATCCCGTCTAATCTCGAAGAAGTAGAGATGCGAGGTCGACTTGATACTTACTAAGGTCAAGATAATATGATAACAATATGAGATATATGGCATAATGCTCTCCAATAATAAAAGTTTAAAAGATAAGTCATGTTGATGTTATTGACCATAATTAAATTACCATTTCCCATTTTTCTTTTATATTAAACAAGTGATCATGTCATGTCTAAATGTAAGCATATAAATCATGCGCAATCATGCCGAGGTCGATGGCCCGCTCCAATAGAAAATAAACTGTGCACTACCGAGGGTCGAGCGACCCGAACCATAGATGCATCTATTCTCACCACGGCGATCGTCCCGATCCATAATCATCAAGAAAATATCAAGAATGCACATAAGGCTCAATTACATACAAGGTAATTCCTACCAAGGGTCAACAAGTTCATATGTTCACTTTTCATTTCCTCAAGTCTCTAGCAATTCATAAATGATCATATTGGCAATTTTAAATAAGAAATATTCCCCAATTAGGTGTCCTAAACTACCCAAACAATTATCATTATAGTAGCTACGCACGGACTCTCATCACCTAGTACGTACGTAGCCCCCGCATTTAACAACAATTACTCATTTATAATCCTATGGGGACAATTCCCTCTTACAAGGTTAGAAAGGAGACTCACCTCGCCCCGAAGCGCTCTTCCAATAATAAGGACAAGCCCAAACCCTCAATTCAGATCCGAACGAGCACAAACTAATTAAAATAAAGCAAGAACTAGTCAATAAAGGCTCAAAAGGTTGAATTCTAACTATTTAAGTGATTTCCCAACCTTTCCTAAATTTTAACCCCGGGCCCACGTGCCTGGATTCTGAGATTTTTCGAAGGAAGTTGTTCTCTATCACCTAAGGATCACAAATATATGATTTCTATTTCATTACATAACAAATTCCATGCTTAAATCTTAATTTTGCTAAAACCCTAGTCCTAGCTCAAACCCTTAATTTTTCACCAATTTTTAGTGTTTAATCTACTTAATGTTCATGTAATTTAACTCATAATAGTGGAAGATTACTTACCTTGCAATAGCATGTGGAAACCCTCTCTTTGGAACCCCCAAAATCGCTCAAGTGTGGAAAGAGATATGATAAAAATGGCTTTGGGTTCGAATTAAATGAACCCTTTCTGCCTAGTTATTTTCGCTCATGCGGAAGGATTCCCGCTTCTACGGGGTCCGCTTCTGCGGAAAAGGTCCGCTTTTGTGGAAATGGGCAAGGAGGCCTAGACCACTTCTGTTGTCAGGATCTCGCTTCTGCGAGTCCGCTTCTGCGGAAGCCCAACCGCTTCTGCGGTTCTGGGCCTGGCAAGGTGGACCGCTTCTTTTGCGTTTGCTGGGCCACTTTTGCGGATTAACCTGGGCCTGGCCCCTTCCGCTTTTGCAATTTAAAGGACGCATTTGCGGTCCAAGAACCGCAGATGCGGTTATGACAGAAGCAGCAAAGTTAAGCCCTTTTTCAAGTTTCAACTTCACTCGAGCCTCGCTCGTTTGACGCTCGGGGCTCCCGTTCCCCCCTCGAACATACCGACAAGTCTGAAATCACGAGGCGGACCTACTCAAACCCTTGAAACACTCAAAACAATGCTAAATTGAGGAATCGAACCCCAAAACCAACTGAACCAAATCATTGAACTTCAAATTCTTAATTTTTTTCCAACATGTCAAAACGCCCTTAAACTACTCGGATTGACACCAAATTTTACAGGTAGGTCTTAACAGATATTTCGGACCTGTAACAAGTTTTGGAATCAAAATCCGAGCCCTGTACCTAGGAAAACAATGATTTATTAGTTTATTTAAATCTTTAAAACATCGATTTAACAATTTCACAGAAAAATTCATTACTCGGGTTAGGGACCTCGGAATTCGATTTCGGGCATACGCCCAGATCCCATATTTTCCCACGGACCCTCCGGGATTGTCAAATCATGAATCCGGGTCCGTTTCCCAAGAAAGTTGACCGAAGTCAAACTTGGCCTTTTTAGAGAAACTTAAAGAAGTAATTGGACTTATTCTTACTCAAAACTCTTCCAACTTCCGAAACCACCCATCCCCGCAAGTCATAAATTAGTTAAAGTAGGTGCGGTAAGTTTTATTTAAGGAAACGGGGTTCTAAAATACAAAAAGACCAATATTATTGCATGTTATGTGTAGGTGGATCCCGGAAAGATTATGGTGGTTTAGACCACTACTTGAGTATTTGAATGTTCTACGGTTATGAGAGGTTACTCGAGTGTTTCTATGGTCCTCATGGAATAAGTTAAGTAAAATGTTTCCAAGTGAGGAAGTGTTTACCATATTAGTGGTTCATGAGTTATAATGAAGATCTTGTGCTATCATATATTGGCATGTTGGGTGCAGTGAGTGGTATGGAATTTGAAAGTGAGGATCAGGGTTTGTGATTTGGTTTTGACAAGGATGTCACGAGCTCGGATGAGCATGAAAAGGATCTGGATGTTTGGAGTAAGCTGGTATTGTCTTCAACGTCACCTGAGATCGACATTTTGTGTTGGAGGCTTTGCATATTGGTTATGGATTTTTTATATGCATTACAATATTAGTATGACTGATGGTATGGATGTGCAAACTTGTTATTTAGTGCGGAAGGTCGTGGGAGCGTATCTCACGGGAAGATTGTATAAGTGTGACATGTAGTCACTTGATTGATTGAAGATTTAAAATTATGGTAATATCACTGATTTGAGGATTTATTCCTGGAGGGCACTCGAGTTATTGGGTTTTGGACTGTGGAGGTTTCTCCGGATATGAGGGTTGTTCTTGTGAGTTATGGAAAAAGGGGGTTATTATGGACTCAGGAAAGACTATTGGCCTAGTTCGGTACGATCAGAATCGACTTGAGGTTTGTGAATGGATTTCAACATGAATATGGGCTCTATATTAGGCTGGATGTGTTTATTTTAGCATAGCGATGCTTATGGAGGAGTATTCGGATGTTGGATGTTATCTTGTCGTCAGCTATTTCAGGTAATATTATATTATGCCATGTGAGCTGTGAGACAGCTTGATAAATTTCTTATATGTTGAGGTTCCGCGTAGAGATATTGTTAGGTAAGCAGGATGGCTCTTGAGACTCAGATCATATATCGAATCTTAGTTGTGCTTGAGTTTTGTAGCGTATGGAGCTATCTGTCTCCCCAAGGATGGTATTATGCACTTAGCGTGCTTGTGAACGATATTAAGTATTTAGTAGTAATGAGCAATTTAGCTCGGTGTGTATATCTTTGTGTGAATTGTATGTGTGGATCGGGTGGCATGCCGCCATAGGTATGTTGTTGGGATCGGGTTGCACGCCGCAACAGTGTAATGTTGAATATAGTTTTCATATTTTATCTTTTGTGTGTTTTGTTTCCCATTTTTCTAAGGAAAGCTCATATTAGTTGCTTGAGTTGAGTAGTCGCCTCCGGGTTCATTTTTCTTAAGTATCACGTTCAAGTTTGTAGCTTATTGGCACGCTGTGGCATCACATGAGACTTTTGGTAATGTCTAGGTGGCTTATTGCCTGAACAGTTCGTACTGGGTGAGACGATAAAATTGGATCTAGGGTTAGTGCAATCGGATTGTGTGAAGTATATCAAGGAGCAAATACCACTATTTAGTTCAGAATGAGGTAATGGTTCTTGCTAGGAGTATAGACTCAACGATTTGTCGATTTGGCAATTGGTTATGAATTTCTGCACACCTCTTCCGTCATGGAGGTATTATAAGAGTTAGAACAACACTCATATATATCATGGGGAGCATTATGATCATCAGGGAATTTCACTATTATGATCAGAGAATGTTATTATAGGCTTGTGGATGATATGGTGCATGGTGTGAATTCAGCAAAGGTATACATTCACGTCTGGTACATAATATGGTGATTGATATGGTGTTCGTATGTTGGAGGCAGGTCTGGAAGAGAACTGCGGATGTTGAAACTGGGCTCTAAGGCTTATTCGCCTAAATGAAAGAGAATATCTTCAAATTTGATCGAGTAAATGTGCTCAACTTAGTTGTGGTAGCACGAGTAGTTGAATGAGGTGTTAAACAATGAGTTCAGACAACTTCAGTGCAATTCTCAGCATGTTCGAGGACAAATGCATGTTTAAGTGTGAAAGAATGTAACGACCCGACCGGTTGTTTTGACCTCTAGCGTGTTGTTCAACAGTTTGAGGCCATGGGCAGCTTCACTTCAGGTATTATGACTTGTACGCGTGGTTGGAATTGAATTTCGGGAAATTCGGACTTGATTTGGAGAAAGAATTCTCATTGTGGAAGCTTTAAGTTGAAAGAATTTACTAATATTGGATTTTTAAGTAAATGACCTCAGAATAAGGATTTGAAGGTTCCCGCAGGTTCGTATGATGACTTCGGACTTGGGCATATGTACGGATCAGGTTTTGGAAGACCCGGGAACGTTTCAGCACCTACTGTGGAAGTTGGCATTTTTGAAAGAATTTTATAAGTTTGCGTTGAAGTGCATATCAGTGTTATCGATGTCCGTTTGGTTTCAGAGTCTGGGAATAGTTCCGTATGGTGATTCTGGTGTTGGGAGCGTGATCGGAAGTGGTTCAGAGGTTCATGGGTTATTTTGGAGTCATTTGGCTAAAGATAGAAATTTGAAGGTTTTGAGGAGTTTGACCAGAAGTGGACTTTTTGATATTGGGGTTGTATTTTGATTCCAAAAGTTGGAATAGGTCTATAATGACAAATATGACTTGTGTGCAAAATTTGAGGTCAATCGGATGTGATTTGATAGGTTTCAGCATCGAATATAGAAGTTTGAAATTTTAAAGTTCATTAAGCTTGTTTGGAGTGTGATTCATGGTTTTAGAGTTGTTTGACGTGATTTGCGGCTTCGAGCAGTTCCGTGTTTTGTTAGGGGACTGAGTTTTGTGATTGGACGGGGTCACGGGGGCTTCGGGTGTGTTTCGGGTAGTTTTAGAGCATTTCGGGCTGTGTTGGAACTAGTGATGCTGGTGTCAGGTGTTGTTCTTCGCGTCCGCGAGGGTCCTCCCGCATTAGCGAAGAAGGATTTGTCTTCTAGGATTTTGTTCTCCGCATTCGCGAAAAAAAAGAATTTCTGTTGCGCAGGTCTTACTTCGATTGCGCATATCTCACAATCTACAAGGAATTTGGAGATGATACAAAAATGAAAGTTGTAGCCCTTCATGTCTAATTTTCAAAAAGGTTAACCATTTAGCATTTGGATTTGTGTACAAAAGTTATGTCTGGTACCCTACATGCTATCTGGGAAGATGAAAAAGAAATTTATGTTGCGCAGGGCTGACTTTGGCAGCTTATAGCTCAAAAGATATAAGGAATTGGGAAATTTCAAAAGCATGAAAATTGTAGATCTTGATGTATAATTTTCAAAACATTAAACCATTTGTCGTTTAGAATTTTGTATAAAACGTTATGGCCATTATACTAGAGGCTATTTGAGAAGAGTTTGAAAAATAGTTTTTGGAAATTTTCTTCTTCGCGAATGCGACGATGCTCTCGGATGGGCAGTGTATAAGTGTAAAGAAATGGGTTTGACTCATTTAATCTAATTTCCTCCATGGGATCCGACCTAGGAGCAATTTTGGAGATCCATTTTCATTATCCATGTCAAGGTAAGTGATTTCTACCTATTGCAAGGTAATTACTTGGATTATATCTCGATTTTAACATGAAAAATCTTGGGAAATTAGTGAAAATTGGGATTTTGAAGAAAAACCTAAAAAGTTGGTATTCTTGGATTTTAACCACGATTTGGGCACGAAATTAGGAGTAAATTATATATTTGAGTTCGTGAAGTTATGGGTAGACTTTATCTTCAGAAAAAATTTTGGAATTCGGGCACGTCGGCCCGAGGAAAATTTTGTCAACTTTTCTATTAGGGTTAAGAATTGTTATAAATTATATTATAATGAGTAATTGATCATATATTAATGAGTTTACATAATTATTGGCTAGTTTTGAAGCAATGTGCATCGATTTGAGTTTTCGGAAGGGCATGCAATAACGGTTATGAAATTTCAGAGTGAGGTGAGTCTCCTTTCTAACCTTGTAATAGGGAATTGTCCCTATAGGTGAATTAATTAGATATGTAAATTCTATTTGTGGGGCTACGTACACACGCGGTGATGAGAGTCCGTGCATAGCTACTATTATGCTTAAGTCCGGGTAGTCTAGGACCCAAAAATATTCTTTACTTGTAATATTTGAAATCTTGTTATCAATTTGAAATGCTTAAAATATATTGAATGGGTAAGTGAATTTTCTAAAAAAAACTAGACAACGTTTCTTCACTTTTAAAAAGAGAGATTTGCCTTTTATTGGATAATTGATTCCTTGATGAGTTCTTGATTGATTGTTTGATGTGTTTCTTTAATTTTGACCGCATCGCATGTATGATTCGCAAGCGAGGTAACAGATGCATCTATGGTTCGCGCCATTCGTCCCTCTGGCAGTACACGGTTTAAATATTGCTGGATCGGACCGTACGACCTCGGCATGATTTGCGCATGCTTGTATTGTTTGCCTTGAAATTTATAAATATTGATATTTGTTCTCCCTGGCCTGAGTTAAATGTATAAATGATGAAAAGGAATTTTGGAAATTTCCTATAAAAGAAAAAATTATTTACTTGCTTCATTTTATTGAGTTATGACCATGTTTATAAAATTTTTTGATTTATTATATTGTTGGTGTATCATTATTAGACCACTAGTAAGTGTCGAAGTCGACCTCTCGTTTCTACTTTTTCGAGATTAAATGGGATACTTACTGAGTACACGTTGTTTTCGTACTCATGCTACACTTACTGTGCATTTTTTTTTGTTGCACAGGCACATGTATCTCAAGTGGCTTAGTGGGCGTAGCAGCATGGTTGGTACAGAGACTTAGGTGAGCTTCACTTCTCGAGATGACCCGCAACCAGCGAAGTCTCTTTCATATTACTGTATTTACTTTCTGTCCAATTTGTATTCCAGAAGGTTATTGTATTACATTGTTTCCTAAAAATAGCTCATGCACTTGCGACACTGGGTTTTGGGAGGATTATGAGATTGCTATTTAATGTATAAGAGTAATAACTTCAATAAATACTAAAATGGAAATTTAATTAACTTCTTGGTGTTGGCTTGCCTGATAGTGGTGTCCGACGCCATCACGACCCTTAGTGGATTTTGGGTCGTGACAGGTATCTCGGGAGATCCCCTATTTTTATCAGCGATATCTTATTCCGTCTTGTTTTTATTATATATATAACAGTAGGGCCCAGACATGATATCGTCACTACTCGACCGAGGTTAGGCTTGACACTTACTAGGTACCGTTGTGGTGTACTCATGCCCTTACCTGCATATATTTTTCGCGTGAAGATCTCGGTACCGCTTATCAACTACATTATTAGTGAGACGAGCCAGCTGTAGAGAATTCAAGGTATATCTGCCACGTTCGAAGACCTCAGAATCCCTATCTACTCTTCCCCATTTCAAACACTTCTTGTATTCCCTTTTGTTAGACTCTGGAGTATAGAAATAGTTTTTTCTTTCTATAGTTTGTGACTTACGATATTCCGGGTTTTAGAAGAGTTTATGTACATTTTGAGAGTGATTACTGTATATGCCGAGCGACATCTTAATTTCTTATTATAATTTACCTGTTAGTTGTTAGCTTTTATATTTTCGTTTTATTTCTCCCCAAATGTTAGACTAGACTAGGTTCCGTCACGACGGTTCACGGAGGGAGAACTTGGGTCGTGACACGGACCAACCCGAAATGGTGGTAGGGGGCCGTGTAGGGCTGGGTTTAGGGGGGTAAGGGGTTGGGACGTTTACATTTTCCTTATCGGTTAACCGGACCGGTCAAAACCAGTCAAGAAAAATCACTATTGAGCCGAACGGACTGGTTCAACGACTATTTTATGATTTTTTTTCAATTTATTTGACAGTTGGTAACGGTCAGCTTCCAATTTGACCATCGCCCAACAGATATTTGGCAAGAATAGCCCTTTTTGGCAATTGTTTCAAAAAATAATACTTTTAGTAATTACTAATTTAGCCCTTTAAAAAACTATAAATACACCCTTCTCTTCTTCTTTATTTATTCATTCATCTCTCATTTCTCAAGCTCAAATCCTCAATTCAAGTTAAATCATGCCCCATGCTTCTAGAGTGTGCTCTTATGTTTGGGAACACTTTGAGGTGGTAGAAAAAATAAAAAGTTCACAAAGTAAAGTGCGAGAACTGTGGTCAAGTCTTAAATCTTCGTCTAAAGTAGGTGGGCACAGGCTGTTTAAGGAGGCATATGAAAAGTTGTCTTGAGCGTCCTCCAGAAATTCAGATTTAAGTTTATTTGAGACAATTTGTGTGGTTTTAAAATTATTAGACGTTATTTATGCTTAATATTTTAGTTTGTTAGATTAATTTGAAGTATTATTATGCAATAAAAATTTGAAATGAAACTATGAAATCTTTTGAAGTTTAATCCTTACATATCAAGTTATTATAACACTCTAGTGTCCAGTATAAGATTTATACTATAAGTTATATTTTTCCATGTTCACTGTATTATATTAATTTCGTAATGAATTTTTTAAATATAAGGGTTTTAAAGCCTTTGAAGTTTATTCAAACACTCTTTTTATAAGATTATTTTTTTGTTTTATATTAATATAAATTATGCTAGTTATACAAAATACCAGCAAAAAAAATCCGGCCCGACCCCTTAGACCTGGAACCGTTCTGGTTCAATATTTAATCGGATGGGCCCGGACCCGTTAAATCCGGTATGAAAAAATTGGTAACCGACACGGATTGGTGACCGGTCAGTCATTTTTTTTATCGGCCCGACCTGCCCAACCCGGCTCACCCCTTTGACACCTTTAGTATTAGTTTGCTTACCTTATGGAGGATGAGAAAAGTTAAGGTTTTGCCTTCTAAGTGCCTGATCAAATATTCTATCATCATGTGCAGTATCTTCCCACCCAGGCCGTATAAATGTGAAGCACATGTCCTAATTACATACAACCATTATGTTTTGTGAAGTGAAGCCTTTTCTACCAATGTATTTGATTTGTTCCTTAGAGCGAGCTATTCAAGGCACATGTGTGCCATCTATAGCTCCAATGCAATTTTTAAAATATGGCCAATGTCATCTTCTCTTATTTTAGGATTAATATCAGAAAAGGTTGGATCTTTTGGCTTAATAATGTCCATAGCCAATTTCAAACATGCTTTCAAAACATGATGAAAATTTCTGCTAACACTCTCTCTCCAGAGTGTTGGAATCTTTCTTGAATCATTCGATTCCCTACACCATGTCCGACCACCAGTAAAAATATAGCAATCATCTCCTCTATGCTCATTTTTTATTGCTTTCAAAGTTTATTATTTAATTAGTATTTTGCATAAGTCAGGAAATATTTTTTTTCCATCCTAAACATCTCATAACATCTCTTATCATTCCCTTCAAGTATCTCCTTGAAGAAATAAAATCATGTATGAGGAGAAGTTCTGCATGGAGTTTTTAGACAAAAATTTAAATAATATTCTAATGTGAGGGCTATACTGAAAATTACCAAATCAAATACATCATCATCGTCATCTACTTCATTTATAAGAACTTCGTCAACATGCTCATCATTATTTATTATAAATGACATATCTGTAAGAAAAAGAACAAAATAAAATTACTTGAATAACAATCTATATACTTATTATAAAAAAATTAAATTCAAAAATACCCAAGTACAATGATATAAAATTCTAATATTTTAAAATAAATATTAGTAACTTGAGTAAAAGTCTAATATAGATTTTAATAACCATAAAGCATAACTAGAACAACATTTCAAAGAAAATTTAAAGTTTTAATAACTAGAAAAAATAAAATGCAGATAATAATAGGTAATATCATAAAATTTGTTCTTTTTGAAGTCTAGACATCTTTTTCAACCATTGCAATTGTAACTCTGGATCTTCTTGTGCTAAAAATATTTCTCTGATTAGTTGCTTGACTAGTAACACACTTGCTTTCTCCCATAAATCGCTACCAACAATCGTGCCAGGTAAATTACGAACAACATCCATTACATACTTAATACTAAGTGAAGAGTATTTTGGCCCTGTATTCATTGAAGAGCGTGATTGTATGACTTCAATAATTTTCTCTATTCATGATGTAATTCTTAGACCAGTATTGAATTTATTTTTCTCTTTTTATTTATTTATAGCAGTTGATGCTTTTCTTTTTCTTCTCTCACCACTCTCACTGCCACGTATTTTTCAATCATATTCGATTCTTCTGGATTATTTTGTTCGAATTCTTTTTCCGTATTCTTTTCTATGCCATCAATATTCACAAACTCTTCATTTTTTATAGGAGTTCTAAACTCAAATGGTTGTTCTGGTTGAAACCAACTGCTTCCTTGTATACTATCTAGTAACTCTCTAGATGACGGAACCCACGCATGTTCACTGGTTGCAACAACATACTTAAAACAATACTTCGTTAGTTATAGATGTTGTAAACCTTTCTCTCTAAATTTCTATACATTTGGATTCTCTTACAAATGTGTAGAAGAACAAGAGAATTTAAAATACCATAAAATAAATAAATAAAATTATGTTAAGTGAATATTAAGTAGTAGAATTACAAGTACCTTTATTTTTCTATCCCGCCAATCTGCACTCGCTTGAATTATTTTTTATCGGGATCCCATCCTAAACCAATCTCTTTTCAACCTAAAGTATCTCATTCTTTCCATGTACCTTTGAGGCTGTCCCATTTGTTCTTCAACTTAACTTTATCATAATTTCTTCCAGTCATCAAACTTTTGCACCATATTAGACCATCCTGATCTACTGAAGTGAGTTCCAGAATAATTTCCTGCTAAAATTTCTTCCATACATATATTTAAAAAAGTTTTGTGATTTCTGCATCCCACTTAGCCTTCTCAGAGTTGTTATCCAATGTTATTTTCTTGCTCATTTTCTTTCATGTATTAAAAACATGTGATTAATAATAATAATAAACAAATAGAAAACTTTATCAAAAAATAAGAGCATCAAGGGGAAACATTTCAACAATTAATCACTCATATTATTAGAAATCAGTGTTATCATTGGTACATGCAAGCACGTTAAAAAGAATAAAAATAAAAGTACATAGTAGATATTACGTATAATAAATTGGTACACTACAAAAAAAACACACCTTATAAAAAAAATACTTGTATTGGTTTTTGGTTTGTTATTTTAAAGAGGAATAGGAGACAAAGAGGAAGAATCTGCATAAGAAAAAAAGAGAAGAAGTCTATTCATAGTAATAGATAAGACTTTCCATTTTGCATAAAGTATTCAAGGAGAAAATCTTTTAAAGTTACAGGGAGAATTCTAGGAGATCTATTAATTTAGAGAAATAAAAAAACAAGATTAGTCAAAGAAAATATCAAAAACAAGAAAAGTCAAAATAGAATTTGAAAAATTACAAGATGATTCATTTATTTGATATCTTTAATTTTTAAAATAATGGTAGAAATTAGAAAAAAGAAAAAAAAATAACTAGTCCAAGTGAAAGAAGCAAAAACAAATTAAAAGACAAAAAACAAATTTGAAAAGTTTACATGGTTCATGTATCTGATATATATATATATATATATATATATATATATATAGAGAGAGAGAGAGAGAGAGAGAGTTTTGTCTTTAATAAATTAATTTTCTGCTTCTGGTTCTTGGAAGAAGCTAGAATTTTCTACTTATTCCAAATTTGAAAAGTTTACATGGTTCATGTATCTGATATATATATATATATATATATATATATATATATA